>PVJH01018579.1:0-44803 GCA_004026705.1 Nesogale talazaci | reverse complement strand
AGGCTCACTGGCCCAACATGATCACTGAAGTAAAATGGGTGCATAAGCAAATGTGGTGAAGAAAGATGATCGTGCCCAGCCATCAAAGGATATATCATCTGGGGTCTTAAAAGCCTAAAGATAAACAATAGACCATCTATTCGAGAAGAGCCCACACCCACACAGAAGAAGCACAACAGCCAGCCTGGCCACACGGTGGTGAAAGGTCTAGGCAATAGACATCAAACACATATCACTGTGTGCACACATCCCCAAGGTGCCCACTGAGGACATGTGGGAGCATGAGCAAGAGTGGTGAAGAAAGCTGATAGTGCCCAGCTATCAAAAGATATAGCATCTAGGGTCTTAAAGGCTTGAACATAAACAAGCAGCCATCTAGCTCAGGAGCAAAAAAACCCACCATAAAAGAAGCTCACTTGCCTATGCAATCATGAGGTGCTGAAACAACCAGGCAACAGGCATCAAAGAACAAAAATCAAAAATCAATGGACCAATTAACTCCCGATATCGCTGAAGACAAATGGATACAGAGGCAAACAGATTAGAAGAAAAGATGGTGCCCAGCTACCAAATGATTGAATGTCTGGAGTCTCAAAGACTTGAAGATAACCGAGTGGCCATTTAGCACGGAGACAGCAAAGTCCATAGGGAAGAAGCACACCAGCAAGTGTGATCAAGAGGGCCCAAAGGGAGCAGGTATCGAGCATCAAAGAACAGGAATCACTTCATTACAAGTGAGGGGAGGAGCAGGATGGGGACCTAAGGCCCACTGGTGGGTAATTGATCACCCCTTTACAGGGGAGCCACGGGACAGAGACAGACTAGTCAAGGTGCAGCCGGGCAGTGATGATGCATACAAGTTTCCTCTAGTTCCTGAGATCTTTCTCCCCCCCCAACCATCACGGTCCCAACTCTAACTTGCAAATCTGCATGGACTGGAGAAGGTACACTAGGGGAGAGGGGTGCTGGAGATATGGGGAAATCAGGATGGATGAGTCCCCTCGGGCCAGTGGTTAGATTGGAACTACTGGATGGGTGGAGAGAAGTTGGGGTAGAGATGGAACCAACTGCAAGGATCTACTTATGACCTGTCTGGAGGATGGGCATCGGGGGAGTGGGTTGAGTGAGGTGTCGGGCAGGGTAAGATATGACAGAACAACAATAATTTATAAAGTATTGAGGGTTGATGGGGGAGGGAGAGCAGGGGAAGAGGGGAGGAGTTGGAGGAGCCGATACCAGGAGCTAGGAGGAAAGGGCAGATGTTTGTAGAATGATGACGGCAGCGGACGTGCGAGGGTGCTTTCCACAGTATGTTTATTTAATAAAATGATTTTTAATTAAAAAAAAGATTGCAACTCAATTTAAGGAAGACCAAAATCCTCCTAATTGGATCAGGAGGTAACATTATGATAAATGGTGAAAAGACTGAAGCTGTGATGGATTTTGTCTTGCTTGGAGCCACAGTCAACACTCATGGAAGCAGCAGTCAAGAGATCAAAAGCTTACTGCATTGGGCACCTGCTGCGTAAGATCTCTTTAGAGGATCGAAGAGCAAGGATTTTACTTTGAGGACCAAGATGTGCCTCACTCCAGCAATGGTATTCTCCATAGGCAATTTGGGCAATGAATAAGGAAGACCATACAAGACATGACATTAAAATTGTGGTGCTGGAGAAGAATATTCAAAGTCCCATGGACTGCTAAAAGGACAAACAAATCTGTATTGGAAAAAGTAAGGCCAGAGTGCTCCTTAGAGGCAAGGAGAGACTTCATCTTACGTACTTTGGACATGATGTCAGGAGAGAAAAGTCTCTGGGAAGGATATCATGTTTGGTAAATTGGAAGGGCAGTGACAAAGAGGAAGGTCCTCAGTCAGATGGACTGACGTAGCGGCTGCATCAGTAGGCTCAGGAACCATTGTGAGGATGTCAGAGGGCTGGGCTGTGTTTTGTTCTGTTGTGCAGAGGCTTGCCATGGGTGGGAGCTGACTCAATGGCAAATCACAACAACAAGCAGAGCTACTTACGTAAAGACTTGGTTTTCTGACTAGCTGAGGGACTCTGTGTATTTGCCGCAAAGTCATGCCTCAAACCCTATCTAAGGAAAGAGTGAGTGGGGGGGGAATGAGCAAGTCAAAAATAAAAGTAAGAAATAGGCTGTACATCTTCATGATACCCTGGTTTATGGGCAATATGTACTGTGCACAATTCCAGTTTCCCATGCACTTCACATTCGTATCTATAGTGTGTGTGTGGGTGTGTGTGTGTAAAATTCCTGGTTCTCAGAAACAGATTGTATCTACAGTGGAGTATATTTCACCTTCAGTGGGGCATATTTAAGTCCTAGACACTGAGGTTCTTTTCATGGCAGTTGTTCTGTTTGGTTCCAAGCAAATTAATTAAGAAAAAACCAGATTTACAGAACTAATGAAACTAGGATAAAGTTGAAGTGCTGTGATATGAAAAATATTATAATGTTATATTACTAGATTTAACTGAATCTAGTAGTTTAATTTTTAGAAATTCAATTTATGACGTCTCTGGATACAGTTGAGACACATTCTTCTTTTTTTTTTTGAGACATATTCTTAAATCCTTATCCTTTACATCTGTGGAATAAAAAGATCTGGAATTTTTAGATGGGGGTAGTAAAATCCAGAAGATTCTAAAGAAGACAGACTGACACGTGGCTGCACCCATGGCTCAAATATAGCAGTGGTTGTGAGGACTCCCCAGGGCCCAGCAGAGCTGCGTTCTGTTGTGCACATGGTCACTAGGCGTCAGAACTGACTCGATGGCTCTTACGAAAAGAGAGAACAATATACAGAGTCCTGTCCTAATTTCCTTGTTTTTGAATTTTTCCTTTACACCTTTTGGGAAAGATATTTGGAAGAAGGGACCTTCCATTTTTTAACTGCCTTTTCATTATGATGGGCTCTCTATTGTTTTGTTGTCTGGATCCAAGTTTCCTGGACTTGTTCCCATGACAACAATGGAAGTAGATCAATCATTGGGTCAAAGTACTCACGCTTGAAGGGTTACTGGGCTATTTTTAACACAACTGTTCAGGTATTTGACAGACAATTGGACACAAAATAATGGTGACAAGATTAAACAAAAAGAATGAAAAGCGGTGTCATCTGGTATTTTTGCAAGAGGATCAAGTTGGGATAAGAAATACACAAGCTAACTTTTTTATTCAAAATTAAAATGACTGAGATTCACGGAAGTGGTGAGTTTACTTACCTCACAAAGTATATGGAGGAAGATCAATTATGGAATGTGTGTGGCACATGTGCCTCTATCACTTGGACTTTTGGAGAAAAGCAATTTAGAAACAATTTTCTTATCTTTTGCCCTGAAATTAGAGCAAAAGAACCTTTTGACCGAGTTGGTAAGCTGCACACAGCCCTAAGGCTGTGTTTCCAGCACTTGTTGAACCTATTTAGCTGCTTCCATTTCATTGTAGAAACAAGAATAAGTCTGCACCTCTCCAAGAAAAACAAAAGAAATTAGTCTTTACCCTCAAGTCTACCAGATAAAAACAGTCATAGGAACCACACACAGTTGAATGAACTTGAGTTTAGAAACAGACAGAGCATGCCAGCTTTCTGAATATGCAGTAATAGCAAGGGCCACCTGGGGCAGCGGAAATAACAAGGGAAGGATGTTTTGAGAGGTTCCTGGAATCAAAACACAGGTCAGATTTTTCCCTTTTCCTTTTGTTTCCAGGAAAAAATTAGCTATTCTCCTAGGGGTTAGGATCCTTATTTTCTCAGACTGATGCCCAAGCACGGTCTGTTTCTTCCTACTTCTAGCTGGCAACAAGTATAGTGAAAATTATCTCGTGTTCACTTAGCCACGTTTGGGAGCATATTCAGCTTTCTGAAAAGGGAAGAAAGAACACAGGGCTCAGGGGATAGATCTTGGCAAAAACAAAAATACTTATTATTTTGTGATTGGCAGTAAGATCTATTTGGAAGCAAGAGACCACAGAGCAGATAACAAACTAATAGAAGAACAAAGTCGTTTTGGTATGCATCTTGTTATACTAAACCGTATGAATATGATTATAATAGGGAATAGCAAATCCACGCTATTTAGAAGTCAACAAAAAATCTTTTAAAAAAACTTGTAACACGAGAATTTTAAAAAGGCATTTAGCAATGTCACCTATTACATATGCATCACAAAATACACTGGCTGGCTTTACAAGTCTTTTTGCACTTTCTGATACTATCCATCATAAACCAAAATGGCAGAGTATAGTAAAATGCTTCATGGCTCTTTGGCAATAAATAATGAAGGCTTGCTCGTCTTTCACTGATTGACCTGATGAAGCTCATACCATTCACATACTGAGGAGAGAGACATTTCAAACTGGGTATTTGGGGGAGAGGGCCAGAAGAAATTTGTAAGAAATTTATGGCAACAAATGTACAAATGTTCTTGACACAATGAATGGATGTATGGATTGTGATAAGAGTTGTATAAGCCTCCAATAAAATGATTTTTAAAAAAGAAGAACAGAAGGGAGACAGTGGTCAGTATAAGATATGAAAATAATAACATAATTTATCAAGGGGGTCACAAGTTGGGGAGGGGGGAAAGAGGGACGAAAGAGGAGCAGATACCAAGGGTTTAAATAGAAAGTAAATGCTTAGAAAATAGTGATGACAACATAGGTACAAATGTGCTTGGTACAACTGATGTATGGATTATTGTAGAAGCTGTTAAAAACTCCCAATGAAATGATCTTTAAAAGTAAAATAAATAAAATAATGGCAATTGTATTTAAACAAAGCTCACAAACTAAAATTAGAAAGAACTGGCAAACTAAAGTTCTCTGGAACTTGTTTTAATAGATAAATAAAGGTGACGACTAAAACTGAATGTATTTCTAATCTCTTTTATAAAGACCTGTAACTTTATCCCCTTAAAGCTTGCGACATTAATCTGAAACACTTAATCATTAGAAATTTCCTAGGTTTGTGAAGAGGACATGTCTACCTCCCTTTCTTTTCTAAGTTGCAGTATAAGGAATGTCTCCATAGTTTTCCTTACAACAAGCTGCTAGAACTAATATCTATCTTTTTTTTTTGGTTTTGGTTTTTTTTGGGGGGGGGGGCATCACTGGCTCTGGTGATTGTGGGCACTACCTGAGAGCTGCCGTTGGATTTGAATCACCAAGCCCGTGGGCCACAGTCCAGCAGCACTCAACCACTTATGCCACTGGGGCTCGGCCCACTAACATTTATCTTATTCTCTCAAGACCACATACAGTCTTTTTAAAATTTAATTATTTTATTGGGGGGCTCATACAGCTCTTATCACAATCCATATGTCCATTCATTGTGTGAAGCACATCTGTACATATGTTGCCATCATATTAAAAACATTTTCTTTCTTTTTGAGCCAATGGTAATCTGCTCATTTTTTTCCTCCCCCACTAACTACCCTGATGAACCATTGATAATTTACAAATTTTTTCGTGTCTTACACTAACTGATGTCTCCCTTCACCCACTTTTCAGTTGTTCATTCCCCTGGGAGGGAATTATATGTACATCAATCTGATTTGTTCCCCTTCTCTCTCTGCCCCCGCCGCCCCCCCAACCCCCCACCATCGTGCCCTTCCCCTCATGGTATTGCTACTCTCATTATTGGTTCTCAGGACTTTATCAGTCCTGGATTCCCTGTTTCCAACTCTTATCTGTACCAGGCTAGCTGGATGCACCCACAGCCTTTCTTTGGCTACAGAGCTCTAGTGATGGAGAAGGCACAGAGAAAAGAAGAAGCTTAAGCTACAGAGCAGTCATGACCGGGAATAAGAAAAGTAGCCACACTCATGTAACAATCTCTCCTTCTACTTCTCTCTCTTTACTAAGTCTTGGATATTGCTTTAGGATAGTTTTGTCTTTGTGCTGTAGGCTGCTAACTATTAAAACAATCACCAAAAAAGAGTTCTATAAGACAGTGGTTCTTAACCTTCCTAATGCAATGACCCTTTAATACAGTTCCTCATGTTGTGATGACCCCCCCAACCGTAAAATTATTTTTGCTGTTACTTCTTAACTGTAATTTTGCTACTGTTATGAATTGAGCAGCCCCTGTGAAAGGGTCTGTTGACCCCCAAAGAGGTCGCAACCCACAGGTTGAGAATCACAGATATAAGAAACTAGATTTTAATTGTGTCAACACCTGAGTTTTTTAAACTAATGTTTTATAATTAGAAAATATTTTAAAACATGGAAAAGGAATGGCTCTAACACTTATTTCAGCCTTTAAAAAAATGAGAAAACTTAAGCAATATAAATATTCAGCAATTAAGACATGTGCCAAATCAATTATGATACATTTATAGAAATGAGAATATGGATGCAGTCACTAAAAATGCCATTGTAAAAGAATATTTATTAGTAGAAAAAGATACTTACAAGTTATGGTTTATTTAAAATTAAAACAAAGATTTCAAAATATTTATAATATATTCTCATTAAAAATTACTTTGCATGCACAGATTAGCTTGTTTTGGGGGAAGTCTAACAAACTGTTTCCATTTTGGGGGTATTTACTCTTATTTTCTATAATGTCATATGTTTTCTTATAATCGGGAAAAGAAAAACGTAAACATAAAATCCTCAAAAAGCAAAACAAAAAACCCTACTGCTTATTTGAGAGATTCCAACTGCACCCAAGCCTCAATGGGCTTCCAAAAATTAGACATTCATAGTCCTTGACTAAAGAATGTACATGTTTTCCTAGAGGAAATCTGATTTTCTTTGTTAGAAAATATTTTGAAGACACAGGAAAGGGAAAAAAGGAACAGAGGAACATCTGCTGAGGTTTTTGGATCAGATGAACCTACAGAGATTAACCAAAGGTGTCCAATGTCGGCCTTAACACCCCCAAATTCTAAATTTAAAAGGTAACAAACAAACAAAACAAGAAAAGAAAAAAGGTAATGAAGATTTCATGATTTTAACTGAAAACCCATCATATGACAAAACATGGCACATTGAATAATTGAATAATCATTTCTGATTGAATAACCTTTCACAGAACTATTTCACTTATCTTCTGCTGAACACAAATATAAACTACATATACAAAAAGGCAGGTGGTGTCGTGGTGACACTGAGCTGCTAGCCAGGAGGCCGGCAGTTCAAAACCACTGGTTGCTTAGTGGGAGAAAAAACGAGGCATTCTATTCCCATCAAAAGGTTACAGTTTCAGAAACCCAGAGAAGCAATGTTACCTGCCCTATAAAGCTGCCATGAGTTGGAAGTGACTCAATGACAGTGAGTTTGGTTTGAGTTTATACAAGAAAGGGAGTTTAGTTGGAATTTGAAATACTCCCTGGCCCACTTTGAATGTGAATATATCTAGTAACTTCATAAAAATAACCGAAGCTTTAATTCTACTTGTGAAATAATGTCTCCAAACTTTTATTCATTAGCCTCTTTCTGGAATCCCTCCTTCCCTCTTTCAAGGTTATTCCCTTGGGTATTTGAACTCCCTCTCTGAGGGGCTTCCCCAGTTTACCAGGCCAGACCAGAAGACTTTGTCAGTTGACGGGTGGCTAGAGAGTGGCCAGACAAGTACATGATCTGAGTGGTGCAAGCGGTTATGGACTGACTGCTAATTGAAAAGCAGGCAGTTCAAAACTCCAGTCTCCCAGTCTGCTTCCCAAAGAGCACAGCTTTGAAAACCCTAAGGAGTAGCTGCACTCTGAGGCAAGGATTAGCCCTCAGTGGTTTTGCAGTACAGTGAACTCCTGTGCGAGGCAGGAAAGAGTCAGAGAAGACAAATACATGCCCCTCCCAAAAAACTCCAGCAAAGGGGCCAGGCTGTCCTCTGTCAACGTGGAAAATCTGTGAGACCCAGGAGAGAAGGTAGTGGTGATGAGTTCTAGTCCTCAAAGATTTTACTGTATTCAACACTCACTTCCACTCACTTTGGGGACTTCCAAAAGTGCACCAGATTCCACGAAATGGAAGTTTTCCATGAACTTTTTGAAGCCTCCATGTATAGAAACTCAATAAATGCTCTGAAATAAAACCTATAAAAATTTTTTTTCTCCCAACTATTTTTAAAAGGTTGCATATCTTTCCCCCATTAATGTTGTTAGTATTGTGAAAGTCAAAACAAACTAGAACATGATTTGGATGAAATAGCCATGAATTTTGTTAGTTCTATAATTTGAGTAGTAAAGGAGTTAAACTGTAACCAGTTTAGGAGTAGAGCAGTAAACTTGGTGAGAAACAACAACAAAAACAAAGGTACCTTCTTCTGTGGGGTTGAACCCACAGATGTCACAAATACAACGGACCCACTTATTCATCTCCTCTTCGCTGTCTGCTACCAAGTAGAAAATTCGGTCAATAGTGTTTATGTCAAAAATGTAGCTGTTTTCAAATTCTTTTTTGTTAAATGTCAATCCAGCATCGACTTGCTGACACAAATTTAAATCAATAATACGGATAGGCTTCTTCGCATGATCATTTTTGTAGTATTCCAATACATCTGGATCTCCAGTTAAGCGACCACTGCGTAGCACAAACCATCTCCTCTTCCACGCCTAGAGACAAAACACAAATACAAACTTAGGGTTTAGAATTAATTTGAGAGTAGTTTTTCAGAAAATAACATTTATCAACCAATTTCATAAATGTACTGCTCAGAAAAAGACACAAATTTTTGTTTCTGTAAGGTAATCTCTGAAAATGTAACAGTGTGTGAACACGCGCATGTATCCACCACCTATCTGTCAGTTTCCAGTACTGGCTTACTGGGAACTATGCCATTGGTATTTCAAATGCCAACAGTGTAGCATATGGTGGTGGACAGACATCAGTGGAACCTCAGATAGACCAGGAAGAAAAGCCTGGAGATCTACATATAAGGCTTCATGTATCACAGTATAATATTATCTGATACAATGCTCAAGCACTCAATCTGATACACTCAAACACTCAATATACACAGTGGTCACACAAAAAAGAACTCAAGTGGTCTGTTGACCATGAAGATGATGCAGGACCATGAACATTTTTGCTCCATCTTGTTCTTTTGTACACAGTAGTGATGGCAGACACCAACAATGGAAGATAAACTCAAAGCAATCCCATTATCATTAAGTTGATTCCAATTCATAGTGAACCTACAAGGCAAGGCCGAAGTGTCTCACAGAGCTCCCAAGACTACAATTTTTATGAAAGATGGTTGCTCTTGCCACATCTTTTTTCTGCCTATATGAAGGGCCTTCAAAAAAAGTCACTGGGAAAAAAAAGTAATTATGAGCTAATAAAAACTTCCCACAAACTTTTGGAAGCCCCCTGGTACATGTGTCTCACACAGAATTCTTCAATATGGCAAATCAAGATTTGAATTTTTTTTCTTCTTTTCTTTCAGCTTGAGATATGCTGAGCATGTTCTTCATTTTGGGCTTTCTGATACAAGATCTTTATATATTTCATAATTTTCACTTTATCTAATGGATTGCCCTTTTCTGCTCTGATCCTTTACTTCATCATTTGTTCCATTTACTTTATGTTCAAAAACTAGCCTCTTTCTTGTCTTTTTTAGTGACCTTTTGTTTTCTATATGCATGATGTGCGTGATGTCATTCCACAACACACCCGGTCTTTGGTCATTGTGTTCAATGTGCCAAATCTGTTCTTGAGATGGTCTATGAATTTAGATGGTATGTATTCAAGGTCTCTTGTAGACTTGATTTCTAATTCAACTTGAGTTTACATGTGAGCAACTAATAGTGTGTCCCATAGTTGGTCTCTGGCTTTGATTTACCTGATGATATCAAGTGTCTCCATCATTCTTTCCACATATGCAGTCAATTTGATTCTTGAGCAGTCTATCTGGCAAGGTTCATGCAGATAGTTGCTGTTTATCATGTTGAAAAGAGAATGTTTGCAACGAAGATGTCACTGGTCTTCCAAAATTCTACCTTGCAATCTCTGATTTCGTTCATACCACCAAGGTCATATTTTCCAACTATCAATCTTTCCTTGTTTCCAGTGTTCACATTCCAAACGCCACTAATTATCAATGCATCTTAATGGCCTATTTGATCAATTCCAGCCTAAAGAAGATGTTAATGATCTTTTGTTTCTTTATCCTTGGCATTTGTGGTTGGTGTGAAAATTTGAGTAACAGTCCCATTAACTGGTCTTCCTTCCAGGATAAGCATATTTTCCTATCTCTGACAGTGTCGTATAGAAGGGTAGATCTTGGAAGTGTTCTGAATGATGATGGATGCAACACCTTTCCTCTTTAATGTATCATTTCTGGCATTGTAGACTATGATTGTCTGATTCAACATGTACATCCAGCAGTAGTTCATTTCAGCTCAGTAATGTCTTTGATATTGGTTTTTTACTTTTTTTTTTTTGCCTGCTTGTTTATTTTGGGGGCCTCACTGCCCTCTGGTGGTGGTAGGAGACCCAGCCTTGCTGCTGGATTTGAACTTCCAACCCAGTGGGCCGCAGTCCCGCGCACAACCACTACACCACCAGGGCTCAGCCCTGATATTGGTTTTTAAGAGTTCCATTGTGTCCACATAATTCATCTATAATCTTTTAAATATATTTCTCTTTCTTAATCAGTTGCTCTTCTCTCTTCTAGTTACATAGGATGTCAAGCTTTTTCTTGTCACAAGGACATACTCCTTCCTAAATCTGGTATCTTCTTTCTTCCAGTCTGCCTGGCTAACTCCAGTCCGAATACCTTCCCTTCTCAATCCCTCTACCCTACCCCCCCCCCCCACATACACATAAAGTTGGGCATAATCCATTGTGAACGTGATTACCTCTAGAAAGGTTTTGAATAATTTCACCATTTCTATCTTTGTATTTACTTGTTTGGCACCTCACTCCCTAATCAGACTGTAAAGTCTAAGAAGATAGTAACCCTAATTTATTGACCACAACTTATCCAATGCACAGCATAATATCTTGTACAATATTTGATTGCTCAATAGGTTAAACTTCCCTAAGAGTTCATGCTATAAAATTTTTACAATGCTAGCCATAAGATGACTAGAAATAAGTGCTGTCCAAACCTCTCCCATTTGAGAAAGCCCCCATGATAAACATGTAAATAATAAAATACACACAACTAAGAAAACTACCAAAAGACATGCACAAAGCACCTTGGGAAAATGGCAAAAACAGAGAAGACTGGAACGAATCCTTTTGCTCCAGCTTATGTATCCTGGTAATCAACCTGTGTTTTCTAGCTCCCGGTATCCGTTCCCTCACTTCCCGGTTGCAATGATATTGTTAAAATACAAAAGGTGCTTGGAAACGAAAACCAACAGGCAAGACGTGAGCAGCGAGAGCTGAGGTGTGCTAGACACCCTGGGCTAGTGATGAGAGGCGAAGTCGGTTCCGTGTGAGAAAGGAGCCCCCGCGGAGGATATCCCAGCACTAAACTCAGAAGTCAGGCACCCAGCACCTGCCACTTAGTTATTTTCAACACAGTCCAAATGGGAATGTTTGTCTCAGTCACAAAATGAGTCACTCTCACTGACTCTGGCACAGATTAAACTGGAAAACAAAAGCGATTACATGAACCGCACGCTTTAATAAGGCAGACACAAAGGTTCTCTGGATTACAGCACAAAGCACCATTTAGCCATGAAATAAAGCTTGATGCTCGGCAAGAGCACTGGCATCAGCACCCTTGCTAATCACAGCACAAAAGCGGCTATGTCTTGTCAGAGCACAGAACGAGCCCACATAAATCAGTCTTTGTTATCTGAAAATATCTGGGATTCTTAACATGTGTCCTATTTTTATCCTTGCTGTAGTGGTAGCTCCAGAGAAAGCAAGCTGTCCACTGTCTCACCAATACTGCAGAAGAGACACAGTTAAAGTGAACATGTTTTCCAGAAACCATCAAAACCAAACACTCAGAGCACATTTACATAAAATATACATGGGAAACAAACAAACACTTTTAACAGTTTGGCTTCCATTGCAAGCAGATTTGCTTAAGAAAAACTCTGCAAAACTTGTATTTTGTAGTTAAAAGTATCAGACTCAGATACTAGTGTCTCAAGATTCATTTTGGCCCCTACTTAAACCTTAAAAGAGGAAAGCAAGTACAAATGGATCCCAGTGGAAATACACTCAGATCAGAATTTCTTCAGGTCAGATTGGCAAACTGAATACCCATAATGCTTGTGCTATTTGCATCAGCTTTTTATTGTGATTCAATGCTCAGTAACTGCCTCTCTCCTATGTGGAAGATAACAGGTTCAAGATCATTGGCAGGGCACATAGTCCTCTAATTGTGTCCTCCTACTTCCAAACACATCTAAACACATATGAAATGCTTGCCTTTACCCTCAATTCTAAGATCTGTCTTGTCTTGACCCGGATATATGTTGCCACCCTGGGATTCAGCTCAGAATGCTTTCAAGAACCAGCTGCCCCTCTGAATCCTGCTTCTCCCTATGTCCACCAGCATCCCTGTATGTGAGTCCTGGAGGGCTGGAACCGTGTTTTACTCATCTTTCTTTTTCCATGGCCTAACATCAAGAAGGTACTCAAGTCAATGCTTGTTGGAGGAAATCAATTCCATGGTGGACAAAAATATCAAGAGATTATCTCACTAATGTATGTATTACAGGATACTAACATGACTCTAATCTGACCAGCCACTTTACAATGTGGTTGACAGGAATTGTAAAACATGAATAAAAGTTTATCTATAATAATAGTAGTAAAATCATTCTACAGAGATAAGTTATTTTTAAAATTTATTTTAAAACTACTATCCTTTTAAATACTGTCAATATTTAAGTAAAATTGTATATGCAAAACTACAGATACTCTTATATCCTACAATGTATGGATGAATAATAGTAATTGGCAAGATAATTGCCAAGTTGGCAAGAAAGTACAAATGGATTCCCATCTTTAAGGAAAAAGAAAAATAATTTTTTAAAAACAGGGCTAGCAGCTCCAAAACATTACCAGCAATTATATTAAATATAGCCATAAAAGGGGCCTGTTGTGCCCAGTACCAAATGACATTAATCCTATAGAAAAAAATGTATCGTTAACTATTGCACGTTTCTCTTCCAAGTTCTTTGTAATATAAATGATAGTACACATACTCGGTGTGATGACTGCCAAGACTCTTCAAGCCCTTTCCTTACTTCTGTTGGAAGAGCTCATTACTAAGCAAATAGTCAATATGTGGCCAAGTCAAAGAGAAGGGCTGGGAAGCTGATGAAATACTGTAGTTCTCAAACTTGAAAGCACACTAGACACATCTGGAGAACTTAAAACAAAGCCCTAGTGGCTGGACTTCACCCCACACAGACTAAAGCAGCCTCTCTTGGAGGTGGGAGTCAGCTTAGAGAGGGTGGGCAGTCCTGGCATAGGTATACAACCAACCAACAAACCAAAAAAAGCCAGCTTTTCTCAAGTTATGACAACTTTACATAGAACTGTCTTCCCTACAGGGTTGTCATGGCTGTTGTCTTTTGGCAGGAGATCACCAGGCCTTGCTTCTAAGCATCTCTGTGTGGGTTGGGACTATCAGCATTTTAACTAGATATTAGACCAATGCTTAATCATTTATACACTTGGGGACTTGTGAGTTTGCTTTGTTTTTTAGTTCAACACGGATTATTCTAGTGTGACACAGCACGTTCTTTCCAGTTTATGTTCCTTTCCCTATCCTCTCACATCTTTGCACTTGCCAATTCGATCTATATTTTCCTCTTTGTTCTTGCTCCCAATATTTATAATACTGATGAATAAATATATCCCTGGATTCCTTGGTACTATTAGAAACCTAACCCATTTTTCAAATTTTCTATCCAAATTCTTTTCACTATTCCTTCCCTCTGGAGCACATACTGCCTGGGACAACGTGTCATATAACTGTTTACACTGTACCTGCCTCACTGCCACTGAGTTCAAACTGTCCCTGTGGGTGTCCAAGAGAGTAATTTTTTTTTCTCCCCAGAGTAACTTTTTTTTTGGGGGGGGGGGGGCATCACTGCTCTCCGGTGGTGGGAGTAGAAGGCCCAGCCCCACTGCTGGAATTGAACCTCCGTCCCAGTGGGCTGCAGTCCTGCGCACAACCACTACGCCACTGGGGCTCAGCCCCAGAGTAACTTTTTATGGGAGTAGCATGACTCATATTTCTCCCATAAGTTTCACTAAAATATCAAATTTCTTGAGAGAAAAGACTGCTTTTCAAGATTTTCTTTTATCTATAGAGATTTTTACATTGGAAACCCTCAAAGTTCATGAGATGCCTTTAACTGTCTATTTTCATTAGATTACAGACAACAGTGAACTTAAAATAAACACACACACACACCGAGAAAGGGGGCCAGAGTTGGCTATTAGGGTAGAGGATAAACTTCTACAGTGTGATGACAAACTGGATTCTTCTAAATCATACTTACTTGTTTGACCAATCTCTTACTATCACAGATGGTCACACAGAGTACCCATTGAAGGCTCTCCTGCACCATTTCACAAGTTGATTTAGTTTAAAACTTTCTGTTTCAAATGGGTGCATAAGGAAATGTGGTGAAGAAAGCTGATGGTGCCTGGCTATAAAAAGTATAGCATTTGGGATTTTAAAAGGTTGAAGTTAAACTAGCAGTCATCTAGCAAGGAAGCAACAAGGTCCACATGAAAGAAGCACACTGGCCTATGTGATCACAACCTGTGTGATCATGAGGAGTCTATAGGTATCAGACATTAGAGGACCCAATACAATCATACTGATGCAAACAAGGTGGGATGGAGTGGAGACCCAAAACCTATCTTTAGACAACTGGATATCCCCTCACGGAAGGGTCACAAGGAAGGGATGAGTCAGCAAGGGTGTAGCACAGCACAGTTGAAACACATAACATTCCTCTAGCTCTTTAATGCTTCCTTCCCCCCCACTATCATGACCTCAGTTCTACCTTACAAATCTGCTTAGACTAGAGCAGGTACACTAGTACACATAAGAGTTGTTGACACACAGAATCCAGGACAAACCCCTGAGAAACAGTGATGGGAATAGTGATAGTAGGGGAAAGGGTAGATGGGGGGAGAAGGCAGAGAAAGGGGGAACTAATCCCAATAATCAAGTATAAAGCTCCCCACCTCCCAGATGACAACAGAAACGTGGGTGAAGAGAGATAGTGGATAAAGTAAGATACGAAAAGTAGTAATAATTTATCATTTTCAAGGGTTCACAAGATAGTGGGGAGGAGTTGTTACCAAGGGCTCAAGGAGGAAGAAAATGTTTTGGAAAGGATGATGACAACATGTGGAAATGTGCTTGATACAATTGATGTATGGATTGTTATAAGAGCTGTAAGAACCCCAATAAAATGATTTATAAAACTACATTCTGTCTCCCTCAAACATCCATAAGTAACCCAGCTCAAATTTTTTGAAGCTTTCCTCAATTTCCTGTGGTTTAAGGCCCTTGTTCCTGCTCTTTGAGCTCACATCTCTAATTTACAGGGACAATGATGAGTGCAGATAGGTCTCTTTTATTTTATTTTATTTTATTTTTTGATAGGTCTCTTCTAATTGGTCTAGCTTAACCTGGTGAGCTAAAGGACAGCACGTTCTGTATTCCAAGTCGATAGCCCTTCCACCAGGAAACATGGCTATTTTCATTTTACTTATCATTCTTGTTAAGAACCATCGAGTTGACTCCAACTACAGCTATTATGTGCACAACAGAATGGATCAGGGGTGGTCCTGTGCCATCTTCATCATTACTGTAAAGTCAAATCATTTCTCTGAGGATCCTTCTCTTTTTTCACTCACCTGTACTTTTCTGGGCATGATGACTTTTTCCAGGAGCTGCTCAGATCTGATAACATATCCAACATTAGTTAAGATAAAGTATGGCCATCCTTGCTTCTCAGAGTCATATTCTGGCTGTACTTCCTCCAGCACAAATGTGCTTGTTATTAAGGTGCTCATGGCATATTCAATATTCCTTTGCTATCAGCATCATTCAAATGTACCCACTCTTTGGTGGTCTTCTTTATTTACTGTCCTACTTTCACATGCAGATGAGGTGACTGAAAACATTATAGCTTGGGTTGGGTGCACCTTAGTCCTCAAAATGACAACTTTACTTTTTAACACTTACAGTATATTTTGCAGATCATTTAAAAAAATTATAAATTACTTTATTGGAGGGCTCATAGCTCTTATAACAACCCATACACCACTTGTATCAAGCATATGTGTACATATGCTATCATCATTTCCAAAACATTTTAAAAAATACTTTTATTGGGGGCTTTTACATTTCTAATCACAACCCATACATTCATTCAGTCTACCAAACACATTTGCACATATGCCACCATCATATTGGCTCCCCATTTCTTTCCTTTCCCTCCACCACCCACTGTCCCTCACAAACCCTTGATAAGTTAGAGATTATTATTTTCCTATTTGACATCATCCTTCATTGCCCCTCACCCACTTTTCTATTGTTCGTCTCCCTGGGAAGGGGGTATAGGCTGATCCTTGTGATCAATTCCCCATTTCTCCCCAGACCCTCTCCTAATCCCCCCGGTATCTCTATACTCCTTGTTGGCCCCAAGGGGTTAATCTATCCTGACTTCCCTGTATTTTGGGCCTTTATCTGTAGCAGTGTGCATGTTCTGTTCTAAACTGGTTTGTAAGGTAGAATTGAGGTCATGATAGTGGGGTGAAGGAAGCACCGAAGAACTAGAGGAAAGTTGTATGGTTCACTGGTGCTGTACTGCACCCTGACTGGCTCATGTCTTCCCTGTGACCCCACAGAACATTTTTTTCATATGATGCTCTAAGATGGGGCTTTCTGCTTCTGTGAAAAGTTACAGTCTTTGATATTCACAGGGGCAGTTCTACTCTGTCCTCTAAGGTCACTATGATTAGTTAGAATCAACTCAGTGGCAGTGAGTTTGGAATTCTAAGTCCATGGGTGTCAGGAGAGTTTAAATGGCTGACTGAATTGAAAGGTTAGTGGTCAGTGCTCCCCCAACACCCTCCCCCCCGCAGCCTAACAGAGGCTCCTTAGCAGATTCCTCAGAGGCCTTGCAGTCTCCTTTTAGAAGCCACAGCCTTGAGTCCCCATGGGGCGCAGCTCTGCTCTGCACCAAAGGTGCGGTCATCAGCTGGAAGACGCTCCACAGCATTGGGCTGGAAGTTGAGGGGAACAGATGCAGTGGAATATTTTTCCATTTGGAAATTTCTTAAAAGGTATTTTATAATTGGAACTTAATGAAAGATTACTGTGACTTCTTTGAGGCAATTGAAACTGTGTAATTTCATAACTTGCAAAATGATTAAGGGTCAAAGATGCATGTTTCACAAGATAAAAATACTATTTTTAAAATAAAATAGGTTTCTTTTTTTTTTTTTGGTGGGCATCACTGCCTCTGGTGGTCGTGGGTGCTACCCAGTGCTGCTCCTGAGAGCCGCCGCTGGATTTGAACAGCCAAGCCCATGGGCCACAGTCCCACACTCAACCACTTATGCCACCGGGGCTCAGCCCTATAAAATAGATTTTAAGGTAAACCTTTAGCATGGAAACCGCTTCATGGTCTATTTATATTAAAGTAATCCTAAACAAAATATTCTAAAAGTGAGATCTACACATATAAGAAACTGCCCACAAGACACTAATTAAAAAAATAAAAGCTGCAAAATTGTTGACAGTATTAAAACTCTATTTTTTTCTGAAATAATTGTGTATTTGTACCCACAGTATGTATAAGCTATTTATGTTTTAAAAACAAGTCTGGAAGGACACATATCAAATTGTAAAACTGTGTTTAATGCCAAAAGTAAGGATGAAAAGCTCAGAGAAGTTTCATCTTCTTACTTTATCATAAGCCAAAAGGCTTCCATTAATTACTTATTCTTACTTATAATTAAAAAAGAATATCATTGCATGTTTAAAAAGTCTATGTGTGCACAAAAGTCTATTTTATTACTTAACAAATAGTGAATGAACGAACCTTCTAATTATAGAATTCTAGAAGGAGTCAATCAGGAGACAACTTGGATAAATAAAATATAGCTGTTTTAAAGACTGGAACTTAGAGGGTTAAAAAAAAAGCCAAAACAAAAAAAAAAACCCATGAAAATTGTTATGCTTGAAAGTAAAGGAACAGTTTTCTCTTTTCCCTTCTTCCTTAATAGTCTTTGAAAAGTCTGTCAGTAAAAGACAACACAGCTAGTTAAGTATCTAAAGTGGCCCATGGGGTCTTTTTATTATTTATTACTTTTCTACCTATTTAAGTATTTTCTACCTATTTAAGTTTCCCTAGTAATGTCACCAAGATAAATGCAGTCAAGAAAAACAAATTAACCAAGAAACAGACAAAAGAAGGTATTTGCTTAAAAATACTTAAATTGTTTTCCAGGAAGCACCATCTCTTCAGAGAGAGCAAAACAAGGAAAAAACAGGCTTGCTGGAAGTTTCCACTCCACTGGCTCTATCATTACCATCATCTGTTCCAAACACACACAAGCCTAAAATTTCCTGTTTTCAAACTATTGTCACCATTTTCTAGTCCTGCGCTATCTGTGCTAATTATAGCTTGGTACTATAAACACAAAAATACACCAAAATATGCTGAACATACTGGACGCAGGCTTACAACTGTTACTCAAACCTTTTCACTAGTGCAGCTTGCTTATAATGCCTGGCTGCAAACAAGTCAGCTGGCGCTGAAACAATTTCAGAGTAAAAGCAAACAAAAACCCTCAAAGCTACTTTAAACGCAATTTAGTGGCTAGAAATTTTTTTCAGGTAATTTAGAGTTATCAATAATAGTGCAGACTTGTTGAAATCACTGCGAGCCATCAATCTGACATAAAACAAAACAAAAAACATTAACAAAACAGCTTCACGTTCTAAAGGAGTCCTTACTCCTTTTCTAGATCATGGGCCACTTTGAAAACCTGATAAAAGCAATGGAACCTTTTCTCAGAAACAGGCATGTAAACAAAGGCATTGTACACAGTTTCTGGGGTTTATAGGACCCCTGTGGCAACAAGTTAAGGACCTTTGAAGTAAGTCTTTGCTCTAATACTTTGACTACAGAGACAACTAAGTATTAGCCTGGTCTGTCTTAAACCCAATCAGGGTGATTTGATTACCAGTGCCCCGAAAGCAGTTCATATCATGGCAGTGATACCAGCATTGCAGGGCAGGTCTCTGTTCTTTCCTGTAAGAACTAATTTGTTTCTCCCATTATGGCCCCAATTGTCAGGGCTGTGGAATTACATGTCTCCAGAGTTTGCTGGCCCAGGATGGAGAGAAGTTAAGAGTCCAGTTAAGAGCAGACCCAAATAAACTTGCACCATTTCCTGTGACTGGGGATGGAGGTCTAGAATGACAGCGCTGCCACTAGACGGGCGCTGGAAAGAAAGACCGTCTGCCTACTCTGGGTTCATCTACTCTCACTCTCTCTCAAGCACCAGTAAGAATTAACAAGTTCAAATCAGAGTAGCATGATAGGAAAACAAAGGAAGAGAGTCCACATTTTTGGCCTAAGCACATGGTATCTAGAGTTCACATGCAACTTGGCCATATGGGCCGGGAGCTGCCGGGGGTAAAAGAGCAAGTATCTGAAAGTCTCTGGCCCTGTCTTCTGTGCATCTCTCTAAGAACCCATGGAGGAGGGTGTGGTACAAATGTCCGGGCAGAAGCCTGCCAATCTTGCTGAATACAGCCAAAGTGCAATTAATTAAAGAACGCTGGACATTATCACACATTCCAATGATGATAGTAAACCCTGGTGGTTTTGTTGGCTAAGTGTGATGTTGGCTAACCAGAAGTGTGGCAGTTCAAATCCACCAGCTGCTCTATGGGGTAAAGTGGAAACTACGTGCACCTGTAAACATTTACTGGCTCAGAAACCCTGTATAGGGGTTGCTTTGCATTGGAATTGACTTGAGGGCAGTGAGTTTGGGTCCACTTAAGGCAATAATATAAAATGTAGCTACATGCCTCGGCATCAATATATTCAAAGACATATCTGAAAAAAAAAACCCTAAGTATTCAACTGTAAGTTCTGTGACCAATTATCCCAGAACCCCCAAGTTTTAGCACTGTTGGCCTCATGTCCTGAGAAAGCTCTCAGTCCTAGGGAAATTGGGTATGTGGTCACAGTAATGATTTGATGAAGTAACTTATGTTATATCCCTGTGAAGGAGTCTTATACAGTCATTAGAAGGATCCCTATGGGATCTGGTATCAGGCATCAAAGAACTAAAAAATATATCATTGTAAATGAGGGGGAGTACAGATTGGGGACCTAAAGGGGATGTAAAGTGACATCCCCTTACAGAGGGGTTGCAGAAAGGAGATGAGCCAGTTAAGGTACAATGTAGTAACAATGAAATATGCAACTTCCCTCTAGTTCTCAAATGCTTCCTCCCCCGCCTCCCCCCACAATCATGATCCCAATTCTACCAGACAAATCCAGCTAGACCAGGAGATGTACGCTGAAGTTGGAAACATGGGGAATTTAGGATAGATGATCCCTCAGGACTAGTGGTGGAAGTGGTGATACTTGGGAGGGTGGAGGGATGGTGGAATAGGAAGGGGGAACCAATTTTAGGGATCTTCATATAACCTCCTCTCTGGGGTACGGACAACAGGGAAGTGAGTGAAGGGACACAATGGACAGGGTACAATATGAAAATGTAATAATTTGTAAATTATTAAGGGTTCATAGGGGAGGTGGGAGGGGAGGGAGGGGAAATATGGGGAGCTGGTACTGGGGGCCTATGTGTAGGGAGAATGTTTTGAGAGTGATAATGGCAACAAGTGTGCAAATGTGGCCTGCATACAATTGATGTATGTATGGATCAGGATGGGAGTTGTATGAGCCGCCAATAAAATAATTTATAAAAAAAGGATCCATATGGATAGGAATGAAAAATTTTGTTTACTCGTGGCCTATAAAATTTTCCATATACTGTGACACTATGGTAAGGAACTCATCTTTTCCATGTGGAGTATGTGGAACCAAATGTGGAGAAATACTAGCATCATTTTTCTTCTTTTCTTTTCTGGCTTCCTGGTCACCTGTAGCAGGACTACAGCAACTTGTGCAGACCTCCGTCAGAGCATTGTCCTCTTGGACTTCAATCAGTCCTTCTGTACAGCTATACTTTCCTCCTTCAAGACTCTGTTTTCTCTCTCTTGATTCTGAATGTTTACACAGTGCATAGCAGGCAAAAGATCTATTTGGAAACTATTATCTTTTTTTGGGGGGGGGGGGGCGGCGGGGCATCACTGCCTCTGGTGGTTGTGGGCGCCACCCAGCGCTGCTCCTGAGAGCCGCCCTGGATTTGAACCAAGCCTGCTGTCCACAGTCCCGCACTCAACCACTTATGCCACCAGGGGGAACTATTATCTTAATGAATGAAAAAAATGGCTGAAAGTCTCTTGGTGACCTTGCTAATGCTGTCTTTCTTCTTCACCACCTGGTGCTTAGTTATAATGTATGCACTTCAAACAAACTGCAGGCCTCCTTATGGTTCATAAAATTCTGCCACAAAGTCTATCCAATCTCCACATCTTTATGGCTCTGTCAATGGAAATTGAAACTAAAAGAAGGAACAAGCAGTTATCTGAGCCCTGGGACTGGATTTATAACAATCTAACAGTAGGCGTTTACCACTTCAGATAGTACCTACCATATTTTTAAAGAGTCCAGAGTTTAGTTATAAAACTTCTTACTAGACTCTCACGCTCACTGCCATTGAGTGAGTTGATACCAACTCCCAGTGACCCTATAGGACATGGGAGAAGTACCCCAATTTCTGAGGGGACATCTCTTTACAAAAATATATACACAAGTATATATAATACAGTGTATGGAGCCCCTGGGTGGTGCAAACAGTTAAATGTTAGGCTACTAACCAAAAGGGTAGCAGTTAAAATCTCCCTATAAGCCTCTCAGAAGAAAGGTCTGGTTACCTACTTCTGAAAGGTCATAATCTTGAACATCCTATGGAAGGCAGTTCTAATCTGCAACACTTGAGTTTGCCATGAATCAGAATTGTCTTGCCAGGTAATTGGCACAGTGAGAGGACTGCAAAAAGTTTATGCAAAAACAGAGTTAAAAGATGATGGAACTTTTTCATGAACTTTTAAGACCACCCCCCCACCTCACCGCACCGAGGTATGTGTATGTATGTATGTAAGTGTACCTGTGTATTTGTGCATATACAAAAGAAGCCCTGGGTGACACAGGACTAGGTGCTTAAAAAGCTCAGCTGCTCACCAAGAAGGTCAGTTGTTTGAACCCACCCACCACTCTGTCAGAAAAACATGTGGTTGTCTGCTGTCAAAATGTGCAGAAGTATAAACTCTGTGGACGGTTCTACTCTGCCTCACAGAGTTGCTGTGTGTCAGAATCAACTTGATGGCAGTGGGCTTGTGTATTCATACATATATAAATTATTTTAAAAGCATAACATTAATATCAAGCTGGAATTTTTTTTAATGAAATTTATCTTCTAGAAAACAAATAGCTCTCTAAATTTGATTTTGTTGTTGTTCAACTACCCAATCCAAAATAATTATTTCTGGAGAAGGAATGTTTTACAGTTTCTTAGCAAATACACCCCCAGCATTTTCTTTTCTCCTCTCCGTTTCTTATTGGACAATTTCTAATAAAGATTAGTACTGATATATTAAATTGGATCACACATCAAAACCAAATTCTCATATTAAGAAGTACAGAGAAAACACCAAAGCTTTTGGAAAAGAGTCCAACTTTTCACAATGAGATATAGACATGATAAGGTAAATATTTCATTTTCTCTTCAATATAAAACTCAGTCTGAAGTTCCCACAACAAAAGATATGTAGCCACGAAAGCTTTCTTAGAAAGACTTACTTTCAAAGAGTAATAAATTATGCATTCCGCAGTCACTGGCTATAAAACACATTAAAAGCAAGAGGCAAGGAAGGACAACCTCATCCACACAGTACAAAGTTGAATGCAATAGCAAAATTGCTCTGTTGGTAATGAAATCGAGTTCTGTGAGGCAAGTGTGGAAGCTCAAGTTAAGTCCTCTGACTACACAGGCCAGCGCCTGCCCAGAGGAGGGCTGCCACCCTTTGTCAATCAACAGTCTTTGGCAAAAATGCCTCTGCCCTCCTGCAACATGCAGACAATGATCTCATCCTTCAAGACAAGCTGTTGACATTTACCTCTCTTTGTTTTCAACAAATTCAAGTGCTATCTTCTCCAGGCTATGTATGGTGGGTCTGCCCAGCTTTCTTTTTCCTGTCTACTTTCCATCTCCCTTGACACTACCCAGGCCTCATAACCTTTGACCGACAGGAAGTAGACACAATGGACTGAAAATAACAGGGACTGAAAGGGTTTGTGCGTATATAATTTAATGTTTGGGAACTTGTAGGGAAGGGTTGGTGCAAAAAGACAACAACTGACTACCTCTGTCAGAAGAGTAACAATGCTAGTTGGCAGGATACAACTCATCCCAAACCTTAAGCAAAACTCTTTCCCTAAGGCGAATAGTTCAAGAAGCTTTGAAAAAGTAAGAAAGAAAAGGTTACAATGATACAATCACTGATTGATACAACTAACAGAAGATAATCTATCTGCTTTCAGTACCTTTGGAACTTGGAGACAATGAGAATCATTCACACAGTGCTACTGGCATTTGAGGGCACAGGACCACAATTAACTGCGTCTGACTTGCTAACTTGGAAGTTCTCGAAAGTCTGTAAACACTAAAAATACCCACATAAACATGTTTACAGCATTTTAAAAATACAGGATCCACACTGTCTTCTAAATATAAACCTTAAGTTCAGAGTGCAGCGGCTTTGGTTTTTCAGAGATGTCACCACAACATCCCACACTTCACCACAGACATTCAAATTTCAGCATTTTACTTTAAGTATACAATTGCTGGTATTTAACTAGAGGGAAAGAGCAGTGGATTTAGAGTGGGGGAGAAAAGCAAGCAGGAAAGGGAAAGATGGGGCCTCTTTGCCCATTCATTAGAGGACTTCAGAATACAGCAAACACTAACTCTTGTGGAGGGACCTGACCCACATGAGATTCTGAAAGGGGATATCCTGCCTGTATTTTTCCATGCACACACCTACTTTCCAACTCTGGCTGTCTCCTGTTCCTTCCTCAATCCTCAGACTGAAGATGCTCCAATCGAGAAATGTAGAAGAGTCCCCACATCCCACTTGGCCTATGAACATAGGCATATGGACTAGAACAATTCTAATTCTTGTTCTACTCCTGAAAAGTGGGGAATGCTAATCCAAAAAAAAAAAAAACAGTTTTAAGCTTAAAAGCATCAACTGGGATTGGGAAGGTAAGGGTGGGGCGGGGGGGGGGGTAGTGTACCACCCCTATCAAGAAACGTATTAGTATCTTGGGAAAACATCTATTTGGGCAACATAAATAAGGTGAGGTTGTTCTTTAATACATTTTTTTGGGGGCATCACTGCCCTCTGGCGGGAGTGGGAGGCCCAGCCTTGCTCCTGGAGAGCTGCTGCTTGATTTGAACCGCCAAGCCAGTGGGCTGCAGTCCCGCAGTCAGCCACTACGCCACCGGGGCTCAGCTACATTTTTTTATTAGAATGATTTAAGTTTTACTTAATGCCTTCAATTTTGAGACCCTTTTATAATTTTAGAAGCTATAAAAAAGATAACATTTTGAGAGTGATGATGGCAACAAGTGTGCAAATGTGGCCTGCATACAATTGATGTATGTATGGATTATGATGGAGTTGTATGAGCTCCCAATAAAATGATTCACTTTTTAAAAAAAGGGAGGGGGAAATATGAGCTTATACCAAGGGCTCAAGTGCAAAATATTTGGAAATGAATTTGGCAACATGTGTACAAATATGCTTGATACAATGATGTATTGAATGGTATAAGTGCTGTAAGAGCCCCCAATAAAATCACTGGGAAAAAAAAAGAAAACAACAACAAAAACAGACTTACACCTATACTTAAATGTCGTAAACTTCAAATATCTCTGCCTTTTAGTATCGTGGGAGACTGTCTACTTCTAAAAGTTGATTCCATATCCCCTGAATGAGAATGCACAAACACGAAGGGCATTTTTTTCTTTAACAAATTTATCTAACTAATAAACTACTAGCAAACACAAAGTGAACTGAAAAATTAGGGGGGGGGTTAAATTGTATGTAGTCACAGTATTTTTTAAAATCTTCATATTTTCCCCATTTCTGATATAATCTTTATTTACACAGTTTCAAATAGATAACTGTTAAAAAATGAAGGAATTTATTTTAAACATTTATGTCTAATGAACTACATGTTTAACTTTCTGAGGCAAATTGATCATTTTAGTTAATTTTTCAATTACTGTGACTTTTATCACATTTTGCTAACAATATGAGGATCATGGCAGTCAATATGAAGAGCCCTCATTGAAACCAAAATGCTTTCAAGAGTCCAATAAATGTATTTAATGACTGTAAAAACACAAGGCATTTATTTATCCTGTGCTTTCTCACTTAGCACCCTAGATACAGTTCTAGTAATTAAGGTATAACTCAAGGAATTTCTATTATGCTGTATCTAATTCAGTAGAGTATGCAGTTGGGGCACCACGTAAATAATGATTAAAACAAATGTATATAATCCTCCCGACAGGAATGCTAGCACTTGCTTACCAATAATTAATTGTATTCTCACAATGAATAGAATTATTTATTAAATCTATTAGAGGAAGAATAAAAAAAATCTCTTAATACTTCAATATGTTAGTAATTTGAATGACCTTTTCGGTCAGGCAACTTAGATAGTTACCATTAAAAAAAAACCAAAAGATGAAGCAACCTATTTAAAGCTGTTTACCATGAGCCAAAAAAATAGTTTCAAAAATAGAGGTAAAGTGGAAGAGAAAACAACGTATCTCTAGTTAAAATCTGAAGCATGAAGCCCTGGTGGCATAGTGGTCACACATTGGGCGGCAAACACCAAGGCCAGCAGGTCCAAACCCCCACCCACTCCTCAGGGGAAAGATAAGGCTTTCCATGGGGTATCAAGTTACTGTCCTGGATGAAATATGCAACTTCCCTCTAGTTCTCAAATGCTTCCCCCCCACAATC
This sequence comes from Nesogale talazaci, assembly GCA_004026705.1. Classification (NCBI taxonomy): domain Eukaryota; kingdom Metazoa; phylum Chordata; class Mammalia; order Afrosoricida; family Tenrecidae; genus Nesogale; species Nesogale talazaci. The sequence continues at coordinate 18,639 of PVJH01018579.1, read as the reverse complement.
ATGATCCCAATTCTACCAGACAAATCCAGCTATACCAGGGGATGGACACTGAAGTTGGAAACATGGGGAATTTAGGATAGATGATCCCTCAGGGCTAGTGGTGGGAGTGGTGATACTGAGAGGGTAGAGGGAGGGTGGAATAGAAAGAGGAAACCTCCTCTCTGGGGTAAGGACAACAGGGAAGTGAGTGAAGGGACACAATGGGCAGTGTACAATATGGAAATGTAATAATAATTTGTAAATTATTAAGAGTTCATAGGGGAGGTGGGGGGGGAGGGAAGGGAAGTGCTACTCTGTGCTACAAAATTGCTTTGAGTGGGAATTGACTCAATGGGAGTGAGTTTGGTTTTAAAGAAAGAGAATTATAAAAACCGACCTGTGTATTTTCATAACTGGCCAAGAAAAGGCAAAGCAAAGATGTTTTCATTCAAAGAATTAAATAAGCTTTTGTGCCCCTAGACTGCCTAACAAAAATGACTTTTTGATGACTGGATCAATTCTTGATGGAGCAAGAAAAAAAAATAGAGGAATAAACTACCACTTATCTGTCCCTTGTAGATAGGTGATCCTAATGATCTCAGTTTGGAAAGATTAATCAGAAATAAACACTCCATGGCAGCCATCAAGAATCCTTCCCAATGTTTTGAGAGTGATGATGGCAATAAGTGTGTAAATGTGGCCTGCACACAATTGATGTAAGTATGGATTGTGATGGGAGTTGTATGAGTTCCCAATACAATGATTCATTACAAAAAGGAGGGAGGGAGAAGGAGGAGCTTATACCAAGGGTTCAAGTGGAAAATATTTTGAAATGACTATGATAATATGTGTACAAATATGCTTGATACAAATGATGTATTGAATGCTATAAGAGCTGTGAGAGCCCCCAATAAAATAATTGGGAAAAAAAAATCCCTCCCAGTTGTTTCACCAAACTGTTAAGTATGCAGCCATAATTAGACTCCCCTCCTCAACCTCCTGGGCTCTCTCTAACCTAACACACAACACAGGGAGTCCAGCTGGCTCAGTGGGTTGAGCTGCTATCCTTGAGAGCAGTTTGAAACCATGAGCTGCTCTAAGGGGGGAAAAGGGAGACTTTAGCATTTCTAGTCTTGGAAACTCACAAAGTGGTGGCTACTCAGTCCTATGGGGTCCTGATAACTCAGAAAGTACTCACTGGCAGCGAGTGTGGGTTTCGTTTGAATATACAATGTCTGATAAAAATTAAATGTCTCTTTAAGGCTCTTAAAGTATTTCTTGCTAGTTTCATGACTAAAAATTTCTTTCCTGGCCTTTTAAATATTCACAGTGGTCTTTTCTTTTTCACTCATTATTTGTATTTTTATCTTTGTATTATTATTATTTTAGCCTTATTTTATTTTTTATTGCTTCTGTTGGGGTTTCCACTTTGTGAAACACAGAAGGAGTAGATGCATACAGATAAGAACTGATTCAAAGGTTTATAGGGGAGATGGCAGTAGGGGTTGGGATATAGGAAGGAGGAGGAGTAGGGGGAAGCAATATATGTGGGAGAGGGAGGGACTGATGGTGATTACACAACTAATTTTAAAAGTATTTAACCATGAGGGGTGGGGGGAAGTGTTCTAAAACTGATTGTGGTAATGATTGTACAACTCTTCTTGATATGACTGAATTACTGAATTGTGTGAATGTGGACTCAGTGCCAATAAAACTTAAAAAATTGAACAGATACATTGTAAAAAACATTTTAAAAGAATAAGAGCTCAGTTATACACACATGGGTCACTAAGAGATTTGATATAATGGCAACTAGCAATAATTTAAAGCGGTCAAAAAGTGGAAATGAAAATATCCATCAACTGAATAAACACAATGTGATGTGCTCAGAAGGTAGATTGTCATTCCCCAGTAAAAAAAGAACTGAAGTACTGACTACATACTAAAATGTAGATGAGACTTGTAAACATGCTGAGTGAGTCAATTAGGAAAGATCATATAATAAATTATTCCTTTTACATAAAATTTCTAGAACATGAAAAATGATAAGAAATAGATGCTGCACTGCAAGGCTTCTGGCTCAAAGCCCTGTGCCATCTCACCATAGAAACTGAGACTATCTGCTCCTATAAAGACTTAGAGCCTTGAGAATCTTATGCAGGGTAGCTATGAGTTGGAATTAATCCATTAATCCCAAGGCACTGTTTTTTAAAAATACTTATGAACAAAGTGGTTTTCCAGAGTTGGTAGGGTGAAGAGTTGGGATGGCTAAATGGGCTGGATAAATGGGCTGGGGTTCCTTTAGGGGCTTAAACTTTTTTTAAAAAAAGAAAAAGAAAAAGTTAATCGTGGTGATCATGGCACTGCTTTTTAATATACTAATATACTCTGAGTTGAAATCAACTTGTAGGTTTTGTTGTCGTGCTTACAGGGATCACCATTACAATTATGAAGAGACAATTATTATGTCACTAGTTCATTACTAATTAGAACATTATCAAATGTTTATTAATATTTTCATGACAGAAACATAGCAGAAAAATAAAATTAATACTTTGACAATTCATTAATTGAAAAAATTACTTTTGTTGATAAATTTTCAATTATGTAGTACATTGACACAGTATTATTACTCCTGCATAAATACACTTACCTTCTCCTTATAGAAATAAACACACAATGCTATAGATACATATTAAGTACAATGAAACAGAGAAATTTTCCCCCAGGAAAGGAGCAGGCATATGGCATAAAGGTACAAGGGAGTTCCAAAAAGTCCGTGGAAAAGGGAAAAGATAAAGGAAATTTTTCACTCACTCTTTGAAACCCCCTTACCTACTGAATGCCAGGCTTTGGCTTGGGGTTTCCTTTCTTGTCCATTCTTTTGCCTGCCACCTAGTGGTGTGCTTATGAACAATGAAAATAAAAAGGCAGGACCTGTAAAAACTCTGCAAACACAAACATAATAAAACAAAGACCAAATCTCAAATAACTTAACTCTGCACACCCAGAAACCAGTCACTTAAGAACAGGAAGTTCTCTTGGGAATTCTCATTAAACACCTTTGCTCCAGAGGGAAAGTGTTTGGGTCAACTAAATGAGTTAACTTTCCTGTACACTTTGGACTTTTAAGAAAAATGCCACATTTCTAAATTGCATATTGCTTTCTCTGTAGACAGATAATTTACTGCTCCAAGTTCCTAGGTTGACGTAGCCTGGCCACTTTATTTGGGGGGAGGGGTGTTCTTGACACGCGTGACTAAAACAAAATCATCTCTAAAGGATGACTTTGGAGACACAAGGATTCATTTCCACAGCACTCAAGTACGAGAACAGGTCCAGCAGAAAACGAGGCGCTTGCTGGCAAAGCAGTGCCAGGCGGGGCTGGGTGACTCACCCAGGGAAGCATGCTATCTCCAGGGCGATCTTTCTTTCCATGTGGGTTTCGTCTGTGATCTCATCACCAGCAGAAGCCGGCTCTTCTCTAAGCTGGTTGCCCATTCTACACTGGAGTTTCACACTGACATAACCCAAAAGACATGAAACCTATTGCCATCACATCAATTCTAAGGCACTGCAGACCCTCGAAACCAAGGTGCAAACCATTAGAGAAGCAGACCAGAAGTTTCTCGGCAGCTAGTGAGTTAGAGGCATTGAGTTTTTAGTTCATAAGTGAGCACTTAAGCAGTGTACCATCAAGGCAAGCTCCATATCCAAACCTAACCCCATTGCCATTGAGTCACTTCTAACTCATCAGCAACATCCTCTGGGCTTTCTGAAAATGTAGATAAATCTTCATGGGAGCAGACAACCTCATCTTTCTCCCCTGAAGCCAGTTGGTGGGTTTCAACTTCTGACCTTGCAGTATCAGTCCTACAAGACAACCTCTTCTCTCTCCCATGAAGCCAGCTGGTAGGTTTAAACTTCTAACCTTACAGTATCAGCCCTACATTTAAGACCTTAGGGCTCCCTAGATTGTTGTTTAAATGCAAAGGTGACACTACTACAGACTTAGGTAAACATCTCACCTCTATGACTAGTGACACATATTTGCAAAACAACCAGTCAGGATTTTACAAGCCACAATGAGTGAAGATCAGAAAATGTTCCCTGAAAGTGACCTACAAGTGTCTAACCCAGTTTCTGGGCTCCAGGGATCCTTACAGTTCCATTTGTCAGTCCCAGAACAGGTGGAATACACTATACATCATAATTAGAATACACAGATTGATTTCTAGAGAGGTGATTTTATGCTTTCCTTTCAGATGTGAACACTTGAACAGACATTAGAAACTCTCGAATCAGCAGGAGTTCTACTTCCCAGAACTGCATACAAATCAAATAAGAAAACCCATACTGAAACATTATTCTGAGAGAATAAAGGCATTAAAATAAACAGAGCTTATTTAATTACCATTTTTAACATCCTTTATAGATAAGGATGCATTTGTAGGACAATTCTGGCAGGACCTAAAAGCAGTTAGCTTCCAGTGATTTATGGCTACATCTTATATATATGCAGTGTCAGCTCAAAGTAGAGGCCGCCTCCGGAATATAATTAAAGGCTCAGGACACAGGAACACAGGCAGTGCAGGTTTTGTGTTCCCAGACCTTGTCTGGTGACTAAGTCATGAAGGTTATAACAGGTGAGATGGATGGACCATTAACATCTCATCTTCTACTTACCAAGCTTTCCCTTGGACTAAACTCTTCAACAGAGATTATCAAAGAAGACAATAAATATAAGCTCTGACCTTGTAGAACGTGGCCCAACTTCTGTCTTTGCTCATAATATTAAATAGAAGGCAAGCAGCCATCTCAAAATGACTAAATTCAATAATCAAGGATCATGTGTTATCCTGTATACTTGGAGATGGATCCTTGGGAGAAATGCTTATCTCTATTTTTCTTTCAAGCTATTTCTAGATAGTAAAACTGCTCAAATAATCATCTTTCTTAATGGTGACTATACTTAGTGATATCACTGCTAAATTTTAAATATACTAACATGATATCATGGTTAAAGCATGCTCATACAGCTAATTTAATATTCTGGAGTCTCTTCAAATGATTCCTTAAAATGAGTATCAAATGAACAAAACAATGAAGAGGCAGCTGTTCCATTTGTATGTGATTTGCAATATGTCAATATGTCATGTATTTATAACTAAATAAAGCAAAACAGGCTATTCAAGAAAGAATTGTTCCCATTCCTAACTAATTAATTACATTAAAAAGTTAGTATTTAATTCTTTCATTAAAGAATTATACTTACTCAAAAATCACACTTGTGTATGCTATGAAATTACTTTACAGCATTAAGTCTATAATCACATTTATTTTTAATTTACTTTTTTGTTTGCTTGCTTAGCATCCTTCTAAAAGTCATTAGCAACTTGAGGGCAGGGGTCCTGTGTGATGGGGTCCCTACACAACAGCCCTATCTCATATTCAGAATAATATACTTAGGTGTGACCTAACTCTTAGACACTTCTATCTACAGTGTCTAAATTCTGTTTTAGACATGATCAAGGCAAGGGCTGTTGTCTTGATAGTCCCTTTCTCTCTACCCCATTGCCTTGCCCCCTCCTCCTTCCCAGTGTAGACAGAGTCCAGCAGTTTCAGTTCCTCAGCTCTGCACACTCAAGTTCCTAGCGGTCAGCAACAACGCCACAGACCTAACAACAATGACATACTCATCGGTTTTTCTGCTAAATGTAATTCATATGCAATTAAACAGAAATCATTAACACCAAGACACACCAAATGATATCACTTACAACCCATGTGTATTTCAGGAAAATGTTAAGTGAAGGCATTCACTCATTCAAAACTATTGAGCACCTATATGTGCCACTGTCGAGGTGCAGAAGGAATACTAAGCATTTAAAGAAAGCAAAAATCCGTCCACCTCCAGGCACTAAAATTCCAGATGAGGGAGATTTTAAGTGATTTTTTAATTTTATAATTGCTACAAAGGAAACCCCAAGTTGACCTCAAAGTTCTACACTTACCTACAAATGCAGAAATTGTTAGAACACTCTAATAAAGAGTATTGCAGTGTACTCCCTGCAACCACAACAAAAACAAAACCCCAAATCAAAACAAAACAACAACGCAATGTAATTAGGTCCTCTGACTCACACGGACTCTATAGGAAGGACAGTGCAGGCCTGACGCTGTGGGTTTCCAACACGTTAAATCTATATGGGAACAGGAAGCCTCATCTTTCTGCCATGAAGCAGCTGGTGGTTTCAAACTGCCCATCTTGCAGTTAGAAGCCCAGTGCCATAAGCCAATATACCACCAGAACATCAAAGGTATTGAAAGTTGTTTCAGAACCCAATGAATGTTTAAGGATGGTGATGGTAACTATGACAACCAAGGCAAGGAACTAAAAGAAGAATCACTAGTCCTGAAAGGCAAATGCATATCACATGATGCTTTTGCATACATGGACAGGTTTTTGAGGAAACATATGTTCAGTAAATATGTCTTGAGATTGAAAATTTATTCCTGCAATGGAAATTAGGCAAGTAAAAGGAATTATCTTGAAATGGGAGCCGATGACTTGACAATTGTGGTAGGATCCCAAAAGAGGGACGGAGTAAGGGCAAGAGCATATGTCATTGGGTTGAGAAGTGAGGAGCTCCCAGCGTTCTCACTCTTTCTGCTAACCATCACTCTTACTGCTGTTTTGCTTTGCTTCCCTTTAGTTCTCTAACGATCAGTCTCCCTTCTTTCCCACTGCCTTCTTTTTGCCCAGTTGTGTGCTTTTCAAAGTGCCACATTAAAACATAAGTCTTCACTGCTTTCCAGGGAAGAGCAGCATCTTTCTACATTTGGAGGAACCCTGAGTGCATTGAGGAATAAGTATTGGCCCGGCAGTTCAAAAGCCACCAACTGTTCCACAGCTGAAAGCTGAGGCTTTCTGCTCCATCAAGATTTACAGTCTTGGGAACCCGAGGAACAGTCCTCCTCAGCACTACAGGATGGCTCTGAGACAAAATTAACTCAGTAGCAGTGGGTTTGGGGTTTTTTGTTTGTTTGTTTTCAGTAATACGCAGAGAACATATTTATTATTAAGCTGAGACTGGTAGACTTTTTAATACTAATAATATTGACATTTTATATTGATTTTTTAAAGCACTAAAGACAGCTTTTGTCACAAAATGATATTTAAAAAATAAGCACAGCCATTTAAGCAACTTATTCAAAAGTTTCAGAGCTAGTAAGTATGTCGAGAGACAGTTTAGACTTAATCTGGTCACAAAACTTGCACTTGTGTGCTACATATATTATTTGTGCTTTTTCTTCCCCTAATCTTTTGATTATAAAGCTTCATGTGTCAACTGACACATCCTTAGGACTCATAATTTAGGGAGTAATCCCTACAAACAGTCTATGATAATATCGAAGATTCACGAACAAGCTTTGCCTTATCTCAGTGACATGACAAATAAGGGAATAAAGAGTTGGTGGAGGTATTGCCTCAAGCCTACCAGTTCTTACTTTTAGAAGAATTTGTCATTTTCACCCTCAGCCCTTCTGTGAGAAAAGTCCTTAGGCGTTTCTCTATGCTCATTTCCTGCAACAGAGTCCACTGCCCCTATTCTGATAGTCCTGCTCTTTTTCTGTTTCATTGCTAAGTGTTCTTACCTCATGCATAGAATGTACAATTTGTGCAAAAACAAACAAAAAGACCATAATTTGCCTGTTTAAGAGGGGTTTGGTTTTTATATTTGAATATCAGTTTGCCTTGACTTTTTAAGTGGTTTTTTTTCTTTCTGGTAAAACATTAAAAAGAAAATGGTCCCCCATTCTTCATATAGCAAAATTGTCATTGATCATTTGGACACTCATAAACTGAATGCAAGATCTGGCTTAGATGGAATCTCAAGACATTCCCTATTGCGATAACCTTCATCATAATAATCACTCCCATCAACATTTATTTGAGCACCTGGCCCTGGTGACAGAGTGGTTACATCCTGGGTTGCTAACCACAAGTTTGGCAGTTTGAAGTCACCAGGGGCTCTGTGGGAGAAAGACAAGGATTTCTACTCCCATAAAGATTCATAGTCTTAGAAACCCAGAGGGGCGGTTCAAACTTGTTCTTGGGGGTCATTAAGGGTCAGAATCAACTCGAGAGCAGTGAGTTTATTTGTTTAAATTTTTAAAGAAGTACTCTTTATATAACTTAGCCCTCTCCATAACCCTCTGTACTAGGAATTGCAACTATAACTATTGTCATCCATAAAGGAGAAAATAAGTCACAGAGAGATTAGGGAACTTTCTTAAGGTTACACCGTATTGGTAACCACAGAATTAGAATCACAGGAATCTGATCCCTAAATCCAAGTCTCTGAACCACATGACATTATACTTTTCACCTAGGACGAAGGGTAGAAAATCTGTTCTCTAAATGGTCAGACCGCAAATTAAACATTCAGAGCTTGCAGCTACAGATAGTCAGTCTTTTGTTCCATATTCTGTGTGTTTGTGTTTAGAAAATGTAAAGAATATTTTTTGATAAAATCAAGCCCATAGGTTATTTCATTAGCTATCTCATTAATTTTGTTTATTTGTATAGACAAGTCCCTTAGCAGCAGATACCAAAAATTCCACACAGGTAGCTAAGCTTAACAATCGATTGCTCACATCAGTCCATGGGTAGCCACTGAAATAGTAAAGATAAAGTAAAACCCAACATCAAAGAATTATACATGGCATATTAACAATACAAAGACATACAGTTCCTGGACATGAATCAGGTGTAGCTATCTCATTTGAATTAATAAAAATCCAAAAATGTGTACCAACACCCAGTACTTCTCAAGTAGAAAACTCCAGGTATGTACCTTCTTTACCTAATCAGGTAGTTAGAACAACTATTATGATTTGCATATTACAGATACCTTCTTCAAAATCCCTAAAAAATACAAATTCATGGCTGCACTAAAAAATATTTATGTTTCAAAACTGATTATGGTGATGACTGTCCAACACTTCTTATGATGATGTGTGAATTATATGCCAATGAAACAATTTTTAAAAAAGAAAGGAAATCATGACTGTCAGTGTCAGAAACTAAAAAAGAGTAGTTCATTAGACCCTGCCTCAAGAACCCTGAGGAATTTGGGAAATATTAGTCATGAACTTCAATTGATATCCCATAAGGGCACAACCTTTATGGGGTAGCATATAGAATATCTTTGCCACTAACCACTTGCTTTTAAGATTTCAGAACTTTTAAATTGTTGCAGGAGCTACATATTTTGCAATTTCTCTTTTAAAAATATAAAGCTCTATCTACTTCAGCTATATAGCAATAATTTTGATAAGGCATCTGAAAGAATCTAAGTAACTTTTATTGGCTTTTGACACTGAACAACAACAAAAAAACCCTTGAATTAAATTGAACTAAAAAACTTCCGTGTAGTAGCATTTAGATAAAAATTAGTTTCCAATATGTAGACATTCACACCTTATTTTATACAAATAGCATGCCTGTTATATGTTTCTGTATAACGGGTAAAAAAAACCCTTAAAATATTTTCATGAGTGTGCTATGTAACCGTTCTTACAAGTATGTAGCTGACTCCAATTCTATTTCATCTGCTGAATGGACTTAAGATTAAGGCTTTATCTTGGTGCTTGTTTACACAGAAGCTTGGTTTTCAGCAGCAGACCCTCACCAGCTGACCCTTGACTTTTTAAAAAAATCATTTATTTGGGGTTTGTACAACTCTTATCACAATCTATCCATGTGTCAAGCACATTTGTACACTTGCTGCCATCATCATTCTCAAAACATTTTCTTTCTACTTGAGCCTTTGGTATCAGCTCCTCATTCCCTCCCTCTCTCCCTCCCCCAACTCTTCTTACCTTCCTCCCTATGAACTCTTGATAATTTATAACATCATTTTTTTCATGCCTTACACGGTCCAGTATCTCCCTTCACCCACTTTTTTGTTGTGCATCCCCTAGGGAGGAGGTTATATGTAGATCTTTGTGATTGGTTCTCCCTTTGTCCCCCAGTATCTCTTACCCTCCCAATATCGCCACTGTCACCACTCGTCCTGAAGGGATCATGTGTCCTGGAATCCCCATGTTTCCAGTTCCTATCTGTACCAGTATACATCCTCTGATCTAGTGAGATTTGTAAGGTAACACTGGGATCATAATAGCGGGGGGGGGGGGGGGGAGGAAACATTAAAAAACTAGAGAAAACGAGTCCCCAATAAAATGGTTTTTAATTAAAAAAAAAAACTAGAGAAAAAAAACCACACCAAAACTAGAGGAAAGTTGTATGTTTCATTGGTGTTATACTGCACCCTGACTGGCTCATCTTCACTCATTTCTTCCCTGTTTTGTAAACGGTTTTCTGCCTGGCTTCCCATGAGGTGAGAGCAGCACCTCAATCCCAGGGTGGACTAGCTCCAGCTGTGACATCAGTCTGCGCTAGGACTGGACAGACTCTCAGTTTGTCTTCTAGTGTCGCCAGCATCATATACCAGATACAAGGAACTCCATCACTCTCAGACTGGGTCAGGAACTCCCCTTCCTTCCCCGCCCCCCTCACCAGGCAAGCATACAGTTTCAACTATTTTACAATGGCTAGCATATCACTACACTCATTTCTTAATCATGGCTTATATCTTTAAGACATACTCAAATGTAGCATTTTTGGACTACTGAGAGAGAGTGAATGTGGCTAAAATCCACCTTTGGAAATGTCACAAGTCACGTGTGGTGTATGCATGGACAGACTGTGCCAGAATATTATAATATAATGCTTGTCATTTCTGCACATTATACACATGTATATGTTATTCATGTGAGTATGGTATTTGTGAAATATATGGTAGTATTGTTTTCTCTCTCTCTCCCCATTATGGTGATGGGGTGGGTGGAAATAAAATTGCGAAACAGATTCACTGCAAATTTCCTCCTATCAATTTTGGACCATCTGTTTAAAATAGTTATTTTCAGGAGGCTGGCAATGGGTTACTTTTAAAAACAAAAACAGATGCCTCCTATTAAACACCATCCTGTTATCACACAGATGAGCATTACTTGCATATGGGCGAGTCTGGGGGACATTGCTTGCCAAGGCTGAACTTGCACGAGATTGTTCTGAATGCCATGCAACAACTCAGGACATCCATAAATTCTTCTCCACATTTTTAGCAGCTGCTAAATGAAGTAAAGAGAATAAAGTAACTTGGAGAGGTGATTTTTAAAAGGATTTAGGGCTATTTGCTATCACACTAAATGTAAGTTAGCTGTTGCTAAAAAATTTGTAGGTTTCTAGTGCTAGGAAAAATTGCTTACATTCATAGTTATTTTTTCCCTCCAAATATAGAAACAAATGTATTTCACCTTTGTTTTTCCTTTAGCAAGTACCATGCATTTTAAGAAAAAACTGAGATGAATGCTTCCCTGGGCTATACTCTGTTCCCCTGAGTTCTTGTCTGTGCTTTGAAATCATGATCTTGCTCCCACAAAAAGTATCTCGAGTCCAGTGCACTTCGTCCTGGCCGGGTCAGATAAGAGGCTAAGTTTAATTTGCAGAGCAGAGCTTCCTTGATAGTGGCTCAGAGTAAAGTGCTTCTGGGTTAAATTTTGGGATAAGCTGCCCAGTACTTCAAATGCTTATGCACTTGGGCATTTCTTAACTACTGAACGGAATCCCTAAACAACAAGCTCTGTCAAAGTAGTTAATTCTTCTCCTCGCTTACTCAAAATATATTTAAAATAAAGAACAGTCACATCTACTGAGTATTGTGGTGTTCACTGATTGATGCTCAACCAAATCTTTTCACAGCCAAACGTGGCCCTGAGATGAATTCTCCCCCCTGGAGAGAGAGTGGCAGTGGTGTGTACCTCTTACAGGTCCAAAGGCACTGGACAGGCACACACCACTCAGGTTCCTTTCCTCTCCCTTCAAAGTGGGATTGTCTGTGACCTAGGTATGGACTGCTCAGGTGGATTCCGGAAGGGAGGGCTTGACTGACTTGCAAGCCTGGAGGGGCTTACCTTGTGATCTGAACAATGAAAGTGCCACCTCCAATTCACTGTATACTATAGAGTCTCTTTGTTCCAACAGCAGACACTTTATCATAACTAGTGCTATGCTGGGTACAATCCATTATTAAGTGAGCCTCTGAGGAAAGATTATTCTTCCCATTTTCTACATGAAGACTTTGAGAGTGAGTTTCCAAAGGCTCCACATTTCATTTGGAGAGAGGAGCCACAATGACCCTCGGCGCTGCTGTGAGGCAATCTTTGAACCCCTACTCTGCTACAAACCATTCGGTGCCCCTCATGAGACAATGCTGCAAAAACTACTATGCTGCAAAAACTCTTCTGGTGCCTTTTCTCCCACTTCTAGTAGGTCCCTAAGTGGTGCAAACAGGTGAGTGCTTTACTCCTCACCAAAAGTGTGATAGTTTGAAAACAACCCCCCCCCGCCCCCCTAAAGGCACTTTGGGTGGCTGGCCTAGCAATCTGTGTGGAATAGCTCACAACCTTGACAATGATATGGAGCACTTGAGCTTTGCATACCCAGGCTCACCATGAATCAGAACTGACTGAATGGCCATCAACAATTACTTCAATGTTTAGAGCATTTCAAATATGTGCTTAGAAATGAAGGGCATTTTTCCCGCTTGTTTCCCTAAACTGAATTTGAGGTGCCCTGACAGTATTGTGGTTATCTGTTGGGTTGCTGCTAATCACAAGGTCAGCACTTCAATCCCACCAGTCAATCAGAAAGATGAAGCCATCTGGTCCCTTAAAGATACACGACCCTTGAGGAGAATGATGATGGCAACAAATGTACAAATGTGCTTGACATAATGGATGTATGGATGTATATGGATTGTGATAAGAGTTGTATGAGCTCCCAATAAAATGATTTAGAATACAACAAGAACCAAAAAAAAAAAAGTCTTAAAAATATATACAACTTTAGAAACCCAATGGGCAGTTTTATTCTATCCTTTAGGGTCCCTATGATTTGGAATCCATTCAATGGCAGTGCACTTTATAAATAACTAAATGCAGACTTTTGTGTGGACATGAAGCTTTCCACTCATCTGGGTAAATATGTAGAATTGTGACTGCTAGATTATGTAATAAGCCTATTCTTAGCTTTGCAAACAAAACAGTATGGTTTGACTGACTCCCAAACTGGCTGTACTATTCTATTTTGCATTTCCACCAAGAGAGAATAGGAGTTTCAGTTGCTCCGTAACTTTGCCAGCATTAGTTGGTGTTGGTGATTTAATCTTTAATAACAGTGTGTAACAGTGGTACTTTATTATTGTTTTACTTCGCAATTCTCTACTGAAGTGATGTGAAGCACCTTTCCACATGCTTATTTGCTATATGTAGGACATAAACTATTTTTGGTTTGTTTACAAATACCCTTACTCTACTGTTAGCTAAAGAATTAAATTTATATAAAATGCTCTAAATTTGAAGGGATCAAGACAGCAGATCAATGACCATCACCACCAGCAAAGAATAAGTTTCTATAGAAACTTTTACTCCATTTTAAAAATCCCATTATATTACGCACAAGGACTAAATGATCTATGCCTCGATTCAGCACTATGAGACTAAAGAATGATTCATTCAAAATGAACTCACTTGGGCTGCATCTGATATTATGTTTATTATGAAAGAGTCCATGACACACTGTTACACAACAATGGGGATTTCCTTTTAGTAATATGGGCCCACACACCTTCACTCCTCAGAAATTTACAAAGAACACCAGCCAAAGAGTGTGTACTGAATGGGCTGGTGAGGAAAACAGAGGAGAGGGAATGAAAAAGATAAACTTCCTTTGTCTTTCATCCCTTAAAATTCCTTACATAAAATCAATTCAATCTTTCAGAAGATTTTTAAAATTAAGGGCCAGGATGGAGTTATTTATTCATTCACCAAATATGTATACTAGGTCTTACTGTTAAATTGAGCATAGTGGTTTCACACTGGGCTGCTAACTGCAAGGCTAGCAGTTTGGAACTACCCCCCCCACACACACACACCCACTGTGAGGGAGGAAGATGAGGCTTTCTACTTCCACGATGAGTAAGGGTCTTGGAAATCCACTGGAGCAGTTCCACCTGGTCCCATATGCTTACCTTGAGTTGGAATAGACTCGATAGCGGCAGTGTTTGTTGTTTTCATTTTACTTTTGTTTGTTTTGGTGCCAGACACCGGATAACGAAGAGTTAACAAAAAGAGAGAAAGACAGTGACTACTCTTTTGTGGTAATGTGAGTTAGACTAAGCTAATCTACCGCTTCAAAGTCAATTCCACCCCAGAGCAGTCTAATAACAGGAATTCTAAAAAGAAATCCTGTCAGGAGTAGCTAGCTTCATCTTTCTACTGGGAATCAGCTTTAGTGGTTTTAAAAAGCCCAGATAAGCAATACAAGACCCACCCACCCTCAGCATAGCCAGGGCTCCCAACACTGGCCTAAGCTCAAGCAAAAGTTCCCAAATAGGTGATTTTATTGTGTAATAAGTGTGAAGTACACAGATCCCAAGAAAAGACGGCTATTCCCTTTTTTTAAAAAGCATATTTGCATTTGTTATGCATCGATTCTAATTATTCTTCAATAATCGGTTATCAAACTCCTAAGTCAAGCCCTATGCCTTTGTCTAGGGTCTACCTACCCTACCAAACCTTGCAGGACATCTGAACATTTAATGCAAGCTCTTGCCAATGTTGTCGCCAACTTCACTGGGTTTTAACTAATAGGAGATGCATGAACAAAATGCATTCTTTGCCAGCATAAGCAAGTATTTCATTATTTAGATTGGTCTCCTAATTCTATGCTTGCTTAACAAGACAGAAAAACAGTTGGCACTCCGGACGGTAAATTATTTCTATAAAGATAAAAGGCAAAATGCTCTTATACATTTGACTACTGAGTGTGGAAAGATGAAGCTGGGAAAATTCTCCTGCCTTCTGTGAGTGCCCTGTGAGCCACCCCAGGTGGATCTCCTGTGTTGCAAGGTAAACCCTTGGCAGGCTGGTGGAGAGAGTGTTCCAGTCCTGGTCTGCGGAGTGGAGGGCGCTGCATGGTTCCCTACAGGTGGCCCAGCTCACTAGGGAGACATCTGTCCACATGCTCCTCTTCATGCTTCACAAAAACTGTCTGATTTCTGACTCAGTCTTGGCTTTCCAAGAAACTGTTTAAAACAACAAGTTGCCTTTCAGCAAAAACTACAGTAGGTAAAATTTACTCTAAGGTTTTAAGATCAGAGTAAAGCCCTTGGAGACTCTTTCTGACCTTGTTTGGGTACACAAAGAGGAGAATCCAGCACTCACCAGCTCAAGGACTACTGCCACGAGCCAGAGGTCAGACATGCCTCAACTGTCCATCCTTTGTTTACGCTCTTATGACACCAAATAATCCTCCCTACTCTACTTTTCTGCTGGGTTCAAGAATCATGATAAAGGAGGGCTATTAGGAGAGTTTACAGTCCACCATAAGCCAGGGTCAGAAAACATTAGGGGAACAGTAACGGGTTTATCACATCACCTCTCTCAGCCAGCAGCCTTGTCTCCTTCCAGTTCTCAGCCTCTCAGCCATGTAGTCCCTTGGTCTCTATGGACCAGGAAGTCATCCCACTGCTCTCCCTCACAATTTTATAACCCCAACCCTGGTTCTCTGCTCTTTCTCCGTGGTCTCCTGGCCTCAGCTTCTGGTCTTGGCCTCTACCATTCCAGAAGGAAAACTTAAAAGTGCTCCACTTCCTTGATGATCCTTGGACTTCTCTTCATTCCTGTTTCTGAGATGACTCATCCTTACAGCCAGGAGAGGGGCCACCCAACCAGACCAATCCCCTTGTTGTCAGTGTTACACATACCCTGATTACACTGTCCAATTCTTTGGTGGGAGTTAAAGACACGGACAGAAGAGCCATCTTAAGAAATTTCACTCCACTGTGGGATATTAACCTCTAATGACTTTCAACACTGTCACAATTTTCATTTGCACTGTCCTGGTGGCACAGTGGTTGAACATTTGACTGCAAGCCTAAGTGGTCAGTAGTTCAAATCCAGCTCAGTCGGAGAGAAAAATGTGGCAGATGTGCTCATCTACTTCTGTAATGACTACAGCCATGGTAACCCTGTGGGGCAGCTGTACTCTGTCCTACAGACTCCACTATGAGTTGAAATTGATCTAGCGGCAATAGGTCTGCTTTGATGTTCTGGGTTTTCATTCCCTTTCTCCAGGTAGTAAGTTTAAAATGTACTGAGAAGCACTGATTTACAGATGATTATTGTTTGTGTGGGTGGCATTATTGTAACATTGATCAACAAAACACTCACTAAATACTAACTATATGAAAGTAAAGTTTTTCACATTTGGATCCAGCAGAGGCACAAAGTGTGTGTTGCAGGAAGGAAGCGGCAAGATGAGCAATGGGGGATACTTGTCCCTGGTGCACATCTACGAGTTGTAGACAAGCCACAGAATGTTGCTCAGAAGGGCCACAAGTATGAAAGGCCTGAGGCAGCCAGAGGGCTTTCTGCTGATCAACATCTATTCATTTAGCAATTGGTGTGTGTGTGTGTGTGTGTGTGCCTGCGCGTGCGCTCGCATGTGCACGCGCACACACGGAGAAAGCACTGGATGCCACAAGACATATAACAAAGCACCCCAGCCACCCCCCTGCTTAGACTGGGGCAAGCAGCCCGGGTTGTAGGAAGCCACAAAATGCAACCTGCAACTCTGTCTCCTCCTGTGGTCTCACAGTCTGACCACAGTCGATACCACACACATGGAGATGTCAAACTGCAGAGTCGATCTAGGGTATTTCTGTGATGCCAGAGTCCAGAGTATGTGGAATAGCAAACGCACAAACCAAAACCGCAAATGAAGATGGAGGTCAAAGGTGAGAAGACCTTGAAGGACAACCTAAGAAACATGTACTTCATTCATGAGGTAATGGGACCCACCAGAGACCTTTTTTTCAAGGAGACAAACAGAAAAGCCACATGTTGAGGAAAGTTACTTGGGCACATTAAAGGAAGACGAGTCCCTTGTCCAAGCCCAGTGGGAGAATACTGGGTACTGTCACAGCAGTCGCAGTGACAATAAAGCAATACTCGAGGTAAGACAGAGCAGTGGGCAGCAAGAAGAAATGAAAGAATTAACTTTTTTTTTCTTTTTCTTTTTTGTGGCATTACTTCCCTGGTGGGAGTAGGAAGCCCAGCCTTGCTCCTGGAGAACTGCTGCTGGGTTTGAACTGCCAACCCTGTGGCCGCAGTCCCGCAAATTACCACTAGGCCACCAGGGCTTAGCCGAATTAACTTTTTTTTTTAATCGATCATTTTATTGGGGTCTCTTACTGATACTGTAACAACCCATAAATGAATTATATCAAGCGAACTTGTACAAAAGTTTTCATTATTACTTTCAAAATATTTTCTTTCAACTTGAGCCCTTTGTTATCAGCCCCACTTTATTCCCTCCCTTCCTTCCTCCCTCACCTTACTGCTCTTGTGGGCCCTTAGCAAACTGTACATTATTATTATTTCATATCTTACACCGTCCAATGTATCCCTTCACACACAGTTCTGTTATTCATTCCCTGTGAGGGGGGTGAAAGAATTAAATTTTGTACCTGGAGCCTGCAGGGCTAGAAAAATGGAAGTGTTATAAACAGGATTGGGGACACAGAAGAATGAGTGGAAAGATCATAAATTCAAGCTTAGGGAGTTCCAAGTGACTGACTGTTGACTACAAAAGAGGATCTGAAAAGACCTCTTTAAATTATACTAATCAAGGCTTATTTGAGCTTCTTCAGCTATCAAGCATTATGAAAAAAAAAAAAAACACCAAAAAACGTTTCTTACCAGTAAGTAGGAGTTCCTAAAACAAGCTGTAGCATGAAGGCAAGCAAGGCTTTTGAACTGGTTCAGTCATGGTTGGTGCCCTGAAAGTGGAACAGACCTGAATCTGCAAAATGTGGCTGTGCTGGAGTGATACCGGAGACGGGAGCCTTGGAAGAAGGAGAGTGACTCTTTCAAAGGAGCTTGACGTGGGAGACCCAATTAATGCCTGTACCGTGGTGAGCAACAACATCCAGAGCAGGCTACTTAGCTGCCATCTTTAAATGGGGCACCATTGTCAAGAGTTTTGGTGGCTATGGAATACGTAAGCTTGTTTTCTAAGAGGCGAAGGATGTCTCCAGCAGGGCATCAACTCATAATGCCTCCCATTTCGGTGATCAGTGTGGTACACTCATCTTTTACCAATTGGGATTGTTCCAATTGCATCTCAGGATTGGGAACTGTGAACTGACCATGGTTGCTAGTTGAAAGGTCACGGTTGGGACCGCCTGGGTGAAAAATGGAGTGGTGTGCTCCTATGGGGGAGGTTTTCCTCCAGCCTATAGGGCTGCTATGAGTTGCAGTCAATTCAAAGTTAACAGGTTTGATTTGGGCTCATGATTTTTTTTTTGGGGGGGGGGGGGCATCACTGCTCTCCGGTGGTGGGAGGAGGCGGCCCAGCCCCACTGCTGTAATTGAACCTCCGTCCCAGTGGGCTGCAGTCCCGCGCACAACCACTACGCCACCGGGGCTCAGCCCTGGGCTCATGATTTTTATAATTGAAAATGAAAG
>PVJH01018578.1:0-44839 GCA_004026705.1 Nesogale talazaci | reverse complement strand
ATGCCACTTTGTTCTCCTCAGAAAACCTCATCCTGTGAGCCACAAACCTTCTCATCCCATCTTGGAGTATGTGTGGTATCACAGCCTTGACACTCACACCAGATTTCTTGGATCCTCCCTGGCAGTGTGATGGTCATGCTTGGGGCTGCTAATACAGCAGTTTGAAAGCACCAGGTGCTTGGCAGGAGAAAGGCAAGACTCTTTACTTCTGGAAAGCGTTACAGTCTTGTAACCACAAGGGCAGTTCTACCCTGTCCTACATAATTGCTGTTGGTTGGGATGAACTCCATGAGGTTTGTTGTTGTTTTGTTTTGTGTTTGCCTTCCCAAACATGAGCTTCCCAACCCAATTAACATTATTTCTTGAGTACATGATACTCAGAAGGTCTTTATACCTAAAAGAAAATGTCAGATTCAAAAGCATACCTGTGTACAGGTTCATTTGTTCAGACAGAAATCTTGGTGTAGCTTTTTTGTCTCAAACATGAAAGAGGTGGGGGTAGGATATGTGCTTTTAAAAGTAACCCCCCCATGTGCAAATAGGAACTAAGGAATATTACAGCATACGATTATGATTTTCCGCACAATCTGTTGTGAAAGTCTACAGCTTCATAGCATGTACAATTGATGTGGGCTTTCCTTTTGCTACAAAAGATCATTTGAACAGTAGGAAGTTGCTTGATATAAGGATTGTGACAGTACTATTCTAGAACTTGTGCTGTCATGCTTGTCCATGACCATCGATAGGCCAAGTGGATAAGACTTCATTACAATAAAACCATGCTTATAATCTTGCCTTGCCACACCACGGCAACTGATTTCAGTCCTGTTCCTGGTGAAAAGAGTTGACAGGTTGCTCATGCTGAGACTTCTTTTTGAATTGCGGTATTATTGAAGTCCTTGTCTTCTTCTTCAGAAACATTTAAGGTCATGGTGGCCCAGTCCTTGAAGGACTCAATATAGTTATGAATTCTGAATGTCAGACTAGAAAAAAAATTGTGCCTGGGACTCAAAGAGCTGGACATTTCGTACCCAGCAACTAATCCCCATTCAAGCCCTTTGAAAAGAGCTATAATGAAAATCACACCAGGAGAAGGACATCAGAGGTCTTTTAGCAGAGCAAAGCAGAATGGAACCCTTCACTTTATTACAAGGACTCAAGTTACTATCTACTGTGGAGACATTACAGAGCACCATTCCTTTCTTCCCCACTAGGTCTCTTTTCAATATCTAATGCTTTGATGGCATAAGACTAAAAAAAAAGTCAGAAATAGAGCACGTGTCTCAGTATCCACTGATTCTAAAGATGCATCCTTTCTGTTTGTGATGAGCTGAATTATGTTCCCTTAAAATATGCATCATGGATTCGAACCTTTCTGCTTATAATTGGATTTGGGAATGGATTGGCTTTGTTATGCAATAAGATAGAATTCGTGCAGGAGGGCTTTGAGTTCCTCTCCTTTGGGATCTGGAAAAGAATAGCTAATGAGAGCAGAGATGGAGAAAAGACAAGCCAAGTCACAGAAGAAGAGATTCAGAAGAGACCAATTCTTTCTTCCAGACCAGAAGAAGCCTTTGCTGAGCACCGACACCCTGCATTGAGTCCAGACCTGAAGTGGTGAGAGTATTTGTGCCTGTTGGTTAAAGCCATCCACTTGTGGTTTTTCTGTGAGAGCAGGGTTACATAGCCCAAACAGAATTGATACTGAGAGTGGGGTGCTGCCCCAACGGATATCAAAATGATGGACATGGTTATTGGAATCAAGTAATGGATCAAGGTGGAAGAGTTCTTGGGTTTTTTGACTTTGAAGTTCTATTTATTTATTTATAATCATTTTATTGGGGGCTTGTACATTATCACACTTATCACACACACATATATGTGTGTATATATGTGTGTGTGTGTATATATATATATATATATATATATATATATATATATACTGTGCCAAGCCCCTTCACCTGCCTGCTTTTGTCATCATTCTCCAAATCTCTGCTTTTCCACTTGATTTCAGCTTCTCATCCCTTCCCCTCCCTACTCCCTCCTGCTCTACCACCACGCATTACTTTATAAATTATTATTTTGTCATATCTTACATTGCCTGACATTCCCCCTTGCCCACTTCTCTGATGACTGTCCTCCTGATAGGAGGTTATGTGTAGGTACTTGTGATTAGCTCCCCTTCTCTACCCCACCTTCCCACCACCAATCCAGTAACTCCACTCTCAGTACTAGGGGTTCATCTGGCCTGGGTTCCCCAAATTTCCAGTTTCTATCTGTATAGTGTACCTCTTTCAGTTCAGTTGAATTTGTAGGATATAATTGGGATCATGATTGTTGGGGGGAGAAAGCCTTCAAGAACTAGAAGAAAGTTGTTTGTTTCATTGCTATTTCACTGCACCCTGACTGGCCTTTCTCCTCCCCACGACTCCTCTGTAAATTGCTCACTGATGGGCCTTGGGTCCCCCTCCTGTTCTCCCCCATTCATAGTGATGTGTGTGATGTTCTTGGATACTTGATGCCTGCTCTCTTCGACTCTTCTTGATCACACAGGCTGGTGTGCTTCTTCCATGTGGGCTTTGCTGCATCTGAGTTTGATGACCACTTATTTACCTTCAAGCCTTTAAGACCCCAGATGCTACATCTTTTGATAGCTGGGTACCATCAGCTTACTTCACCACATTTGATTATGCACACATTTGTCATCAGCAATCATATCAGGAAGGTGGGCACGTAATGATATGATTTTTGGTTCTTGAAGTCTGAGTACTGATCCCTTTGACACCTCATGATCACACAAGCTGGTGTGCTTCTTCCATGTTGGCTTTGTTGCTTCTGAGCTAGAGGCTACATCTTTTGATAGCCAGGCACCATCACCTTTCTTGACTACTTTTGCTTATACACACATTTGTCTTCAGTGATCGTGTCAGGAAGGTGAGCATCAGAAAATGCCAACTTAATAGGACAAAGTGTTCTTACATTGAGGAAATACCTGAATGGAAGTCCAGTGCCCATCTGCTGTCTTAATACTAACCCTATAAGTGTATGCACATCAATCTATTTTCCCATGGTCACATATAAATATACTCACCTATGTATATGCCAGAATTTAGACCTCTATAAATGCCTTTTGGCCGTCAGTTCTTTTCTCTATTTCCTTTTATTTTCCTCTTGTGCTACTATCATGCTCAGCCTCCATTTGTGTCTCAGTATTTTCTTTCTGTTACATTACTCTTGATCAATCCCTATCAGGCTTCTCACAACCATCTTTTTTATTTTGAGTCACTTGCTGTTCCCTTAACCCTGGGTTGGTCAACACAACTTCCTTCCTCCCTGCTCCCCATTTCTTTTTTTTCCTGCTCCCCATTTCTAATGTCTTCCACCCCACCCCCGAACCATCAGTCCCATTGTTTTCTCCTCCAGACTGTTCATCAGGCTACCTTATCTAGATGGATCTGCAGAGATAACAATATGTGCATAAAAAATAAGAAAATCCAGGCTGAGCCCTGGTGTCATAGTGGTTGTGTGTGGGATTGTGGCCCACAGGGTTGACGGTTCAAATCCAGCAGCTCTCTAGGAGCAAGAGTGGGCTTCCTACTCCCACCAGGGCAGTGATGCCACAAAAAAAGCATGAAAACAAACAAACAAACAAACAAACAAGAAATCCTAGGATGAATCGACCAAAGAAAATAAAATGATAACAAAAAGCCCAATGCCCCCAAAATATATCTATAGCTAACTAACAACAATAATAAGAAGAAGAAAATAAAGACATGTAAATAGTTCAAGGTCTGCTTGTTGACCTCCAGGAGTGTCCCCCTGTTGAGTCGGATGGGTTCCCACATCCTGGCCCCAAAGTATATCCTTGGCATTCCCTCGGGAACTCCTTGTTCTGTTGCACACCCTTTTGCCATGGTGTGGTTGGATCAGACAGGCTAAAATCCTGACCCTGCTTCTCCATTATGGTCCCAGTAGGGTCTTGGGTCAGCAAAGGTGACCTATAGTGGGCTCGGCCAGATGGTCCTATCTGTGCATTGGTTGTTCTGAGTTGGAATATGGTCCCTAAGGCTCAGTAAGCCAGGATGTACTCCATTCTCTCAACCTCCTCATTCATTTGTTCTCATGTGCTCTGATGAGGCATGTCCCATTCCCCATGCTCCAGTTTCAGTGCTGTCCTCCAAAGCAAACTCCCCTGGGGGGAGAGGAGGCTGTCCATATAGTTGGAATTGGAGCTGGGCCCTCAGACCACTCTGCTGGCTCCCTGCTCTATGTTGTCACACTGCATTCACATCCTGGAACACCAGGTTTAAGCTTGATCCCACTTTCCCTGTGGAGATATGAACAGTACGCTCCCCTTGTGAGGGTTAGTATCCCACTCCTCTCATACATATTGCCCTCTTCACCCCCACCTCCCGCCACAGTTGGCTACCATATGTAGCCCTGGATTTGATCTGGTCCGTGCCATACTACCTGGACCTCCCTCCAGGAATTTCTATATATAGTACCTTTTTCTCTGATACCCCTTTCACACTTTTTAAAAAATCTTACCTCAGCAGACTCATGTTGTACATGTCCTTTTGCCCTTGGCTTACTTCACTCAGCATTATTTCCTCCAGTTCTTCCCATGCAGTGATGTGCTTCATGCATTCATCACTGCTTTTCAGAGATGCATAGTACTCCATTGTATGTATGTACCACAGCTTTTTAATGCACTTGTCAGGTGATGGAAATTTGTGTTGTTTCCAACTCCGTGCAATTGTGAGCTGTGTGCAATGAACATAGGAGCACAGATGTCTGGTCATGGATTGTTGCTTGCCTCTTCTGGGTATATGCTCAGTAGAGGAATTGCTGGGTCATATGGTAGCTGAATTTCCATCTTAGATATTGCCAAATCGATTTCCACAGTGGCCATACCTACCCACAGGTTCATCCTCAGTGAATGAGAGTTCCTGTCTCCCCACACCCCCTCCAATACTTGTGGCTTTCTGATTTTTTGAATTGGGCTATCCTTGAGGGTGTTAGGTGGCATCCCCTTGTTGTTTTGATTTACATTTCTCTTATGCTTAATGATTGGGAACATTTTCTCATATGTCTATTGGCCATTCGGACATCTGCCTTTGTGAAACTTCTGTTCAGGTCCTTTGTCCAGCTCCTCACCGGGCAGTTAGTTTTGTTCTTTTTGGAAGCTATCAGGGTATTATAGATTTTAGTAATAAGGCCTTTATCTGTTTTGTCATTGCTAAAGATGTTTTCTCAATCCGTGGGTTCTCTTATTACTCTCTTGGTGAATTCTTTATATGTACACAGGTGTTTTATCTTCAGTATATCCCACTTGTCTATTTGTGCCTCCTCTCTTTTGTGTCCTTCCCGATATCTGATAACCTATGTAATTCCTGTGCCAAAGTTCTCAGGTTGGTCCCAATTCCTTCAATGATGGTCCTAATAGTTTGGGGTTTTACTTTGAGGTTTATAATTCACCTTGAGTTTATTCTAATGCATGGAGTGAGGTAAGGGTCTTGCTTCATTTTTATACAGGTAGATATCTATTTTTTTCCAGCACCACTTGTTGAAGAGGCCATCTGCTTCCCATTTGATATTTTTGGGCCCTGATCAAAGATCAGTTGTCTGTATGATGATGATTTTATTTCTGGGCTTTCAGTTCTTTTCCATTGGTCTGAGTATCTATCGTCATGCCAATACCATTCTGTTTTGAGCACTGTGCCTGTACAATATGTGCTAATGTCAGGTAAAGCAAGCCCTCTCACTGTGTCCTTCTTCTTGAGGAGTTCTTTGCTAATTATGGGCTTCTTCTTTCTCTATATGAAGTTGGTAATCATTTTTTTTCATTTCTTTGAAGAAAGATGAGGGGAATTGCATTAAACTTATATAGTGCCGAACTGACATCTTTACTGTATCGAGTCTTCAGATCCACAAGCATGGGATATTTTTCCATTTGTTGAGGTTACTCTTTGTTTCTTGTAATAGTGTTTTGTAGTTTTCATCATGTAGATCTTTTGTTCTTTTAGTTCGCTATGCTCCTAGATATTTCAATTAGTGTGCGGCTATTGTGAAGTACACTACTTTTTTTAAATCTCCATTTCTGTGGTCTTCTCCGATATGTATAACAGTTTGATAGACTTCTGATTGTTGATCTCTTACCCTGCCACTCTGCCATACTTCTCTATTGCTTCCAATACTCCCCCTGTGGAGCTTTTTGGATTTTCCATATATAAAATCATATCATCTGCAAATAACGATAGTTTCACCTCTTCCTTCCCCTTTGATGTCTTTTCTTTGCTTTATGCTGTTAGCTAAAACCTTCAGTATGATATTAACTAAGAGTGGAGGCAAGAGATATCCTTGTCTGGTCCCCTTTTTCAGTAGGATTGTGTTTGTCTTTTCTATGTTAACTACCACGTTAACTGTTGGTTTTTCATATACAGCTTGTAGTATCTTGATGAATTTCCCATCTATTCCTATCTTCTTGGGTGTCTTAAACAAGAATTGATGTTGGGTGTTGTCACATGCTTTTTCCATGTCTATCGATATTATCATGTGGTTCTTATGGCTTTTCATGTCAATGTGATAAATGATACTAATGGTCTTTTGTATGTTGAACCATACCTGCATCCCGGGTATGAACCCCACTTGATCATGGTGAATTATTTGTTTTATATACTTTTGTATTCTATTGGCCAGTATTTTATTAAGGGTTTTTGCATCCATGTTCATTAGGGATATTGGTCTTCAGTTCTCAATTCTTGTGAGATTCTTGTGTGTTTTTGGTATCAGAGTTATACTAGCTTTGTAGAAGGAATTCGGGAGCTTGACATCTTTTTTATGTTTTGGAGGAGTTTCTGTAGGATTGGTGTCAGTTCTTCCCTGAATGTTTTGTAGAATTCTCCTGTAAAGCCATCAATCCAGGTGATTTTTGTTGTTGTTGTTGTTGATGTTGGTAATTCCTGAGTATTTCTTCTATTGCTATGGGTCTGTTGAAATTCTTGATGTCCATCAGGGATAGTCTAGGGAGGGACTGTTTTTCCAAGAATGTGTCTATTTGTCTTTCAAGTTGTTGGAATCATTGGAGTACAATCCTTTGTAGTACTGTGTAATTATTCTTTTGATTTCATTAGGGTCAGTTGTAATGTCCCCTCGACCATCCCTCAATCTTGCTATTGAAATTTTTTCCCTCCTTTCTTTGGTTAAATCTGCCAGCAGTTTGTCAATTTTGTTAATCCTTTTAAAGAACCAACTTTTACCAACATTAATTTTTTCCCATTGTTTTCTTTTTTTCGCTCTCCTCAATCTCAGCCCTGATTTTTATTATTTTTTTCTTTTGCTTTTAGTGGGATTGTCCTGCTGACTCTGCTCTAGTTGTTGTAAATTTTGTGCCAGCATATGAGTTGTGAGATGCTCCTCCTTTTTCAGGTGTGCATGTATTGCTTTGAAATTTCCTCTCGTAACTGCCTTTGCTGTGTCCCATAAATTTTGGTATGTTGTGTTTTCATTCTCATTGGTTTCTAGAAATTTCTTAATTTCATCTGTGATCTGGGCCAGTATGTATTGCTTTTGCAATAGAGAGTTATTCATCCTCCAATGACTTGCTCTTGTTTTCTTCATATTTCTTTTGTTGATTTACAACCTTATGGCACAGTGGTCTGAGAGGTCTGTATGATATCAATGTGCTTATATTTAATAGATTCACCTTATGTCTTAGCATGTTGTCTACCTTTGAATATGTGCCATGTGGATTAGAAAAGAATGCGTTATTTTTTGTATTTGGATGAAAAACTCTGTAGATATCTATCAAGTCAAATTGTCTAATTGTAGTCTTCAGATCTCTAGCCTTGTTGAGTTTCTTTCCCTGTGATCTGTCCTTCTCAGAGAGTGGAGTATTGAAGTCACCCACTATAATTGTTGAGACGGTGATTTCTTTTTTTCATCTTTTGGAGTGTTTGCTTTATGTATTCAGCGAGTCTCTCTTTCAGGGAGTATATGTTTAACATGATTATTGGTTCATTGTCTACCATTCTCTTGAGCATTGTACAGTGTCCTGCCTTATCTCTTTTTATGGTTTGCACTTTGAGGTCATTTTTATCTGAGATTAGGATTGCTGCACTGCTTTTTAAAAATGTTGATTGTTTGGTATTCCTTTCTACAGCTTATTTTTGTCTGTATTCTTGAGATGTGTCTCCTGTAGGCAGCATATTAAGGCAGTATATTAATGGGTTGTGTTTTCTAAGTCAGTCTGATAGCCTCAGTCTTTTAATTCCTGAGTTCAATCCACTGATATTTAGGGTTATTATCTACAATTGTGATGTCATCTTATATCTTTTTTGTTGGGTGTTTCCCCACTTCTCTTTCTTTTCAGTGTGCTGTGATGTGTGTGTGAGGGATGATCATCCTTGACTTCTTTCCACCTTTAAGCCATTCCTATTTCCAGGACTGTTTTCTCTTTGTTGCCCTCTGAATGAGGTTGTTCTATGTGATATTCTCTTATTTATGCTTGAAGTGTGCTATTCTTCTGCCCATAGTGGGTCAGCAAGGGTCTTTTGTAGACTGGGTTTCTTCTAATGTATTCTGTAAGTTTTTCCTTTCTGGGAAAACTCTTACTTCTCCATCTATCTTGATAATTTGGCTGGGTAAAGTGTTCTTGGGTTTGCATTATTTTCATTAAATTTTTGGAATATATTACTCCAAACATTCTGACTCACTCACTGACTCACTAATTGACTGACTGACTGGCTGACTCACTGCCACTGAATTTATCCCAACTTATATTGACCCTATAGGATAGATTAATATTGTCCTTATGGGTTTCCCAGATTATAATTCTTTATGAGAATAGAAAGCCTCATTTTTCTCCTTTGGAGTAGCTGGTGGCTTTAAACTGCTGATCTTGTGATTATCAGCCCAATGAATATTCTCCTATATCCTCAGGGATCCCACATTATGAATATTATGAAGAGCAGTGGAGCATTGCTTGATATAATGCTAGAAGATGAGCACTAGAATACTTTTCAGGTTGAAAAGTCAAATTTTCAGGACCGTCATTTTCTGATATAGCATGACTCAAAATGAGAAGAAATATCTGAAAACATTTGTAAGTAATCAAAAGTTCATAGCACAAGCTGTTAAACTAGGAAAGTTGGAAGTGGTCAAACTGAAAGGAATGAATATAAATCAAGGTCAAAGGCATGAGCAAGACGAAATGGACTGGCATTGGCCACTTCTAATTGGTGAATCACATGTTCTGCTATGTTGTGAATGACAAATTGACAAGAATGAGAATCAAAATCTCCTGAATCTCAAAGACTTTCTAGGTTTCTAATAGTTGAATATTCATACACCCATTTCCAGAGTGTGGACTGGCATTAAGTTGTGCCATAGGGACAGGCCCAGGATACAGTCAGTGATAAGGGTGGGCACAAGTCATGTTCTTGGTCCTGTGTCAGCATTGGACTTTGTGAACAGATAACGTATAAATGTCACAGGCTCACTGATAAAGATCAATTTTGCCCCAGAATGGACTAGGTCCAAAGGCTCACCCATGTTTGATTTAGATGACTCATAAGATAAGATTTTGTTGGAGTTGATTTAAGACGTTTGAGATCATGTGAAGGGGCTGAACATGTTTTTGCATCTGGCTAAGGCATACATTTTGGCCAAAGGTTGAGTGGATTAAATCATGTCTACCCAGCCCAATGTGAGTTAGAGTCCAGTCTCTAGGCCTGTGGTTGTCCTCCCATTTTGTTATGTAAATGAGGCAGGACTGACTAGTGTAGGGTGCATTTTGAGTCAATTTCTTCTGAGGCATAAAAGAGATGAAACACTCCCACCAGGGGGCAGTGATCCCCCCCAAAAAAGAGATGGAGCAAGCAAATGAAAGAGGCAAAATTAATAAAAGGAAGTATCAAGCCCATGAAGATTTCCTAGGAGTCAGACCTCAGAAAGATGTAGCTAGTTTCTTGCGGAGCTGAGAGAGAGAGAGAAAGCCTTCTCTTGTCAGTAGGCTGAATTCAGATTTCTAACCTCCCAAACTGTTGGAAAATAACATTTGTGTTTTAGAGCCACATGTGGAGTTTGTTAGAGGAGCCTTCATTAACTGTTACATCTAGTGATCGTGTGTGATAGAAGAAAACACTTCTTAGTCCTCTTCCTTCTTCACATTTAGTCCTGTGTTTGAGTCCCTTGTTGCAGTTACTGTCTATTGATCTCATTGAGGGTGTTTTTGGAGGGCTGGCTCTGTCCTTTACAAAGCATGATGTGATTCTCCAGGGACTGCTGCAAAGTTTATGAGAGGAAGTCTTTAAAATTTTTGTTTTGTTTTAGGTTTTTGGGGGATCACTGCCCTCTGGTAGTCGTGGGAGCTACCCAGCCTTGCTCCTGGAGAGCTGCTGCTGGATTTGAACTGCCAAGCCAATGGGCCACAGTCCCACACTCAACCACTATACCCGCAGGGCTCAGCACCCTAAATTTTTTTTAATCATTTAATTGAGGGCTATATTATATAGCTCTTATAGCAACCCATCCATCCATTGTATCAAGCACATTTGTACATATGCTATCATCATCATTTTCAAAACATTTGCTTTGTTTTTGAATCCTAGGTATCAGCTCCTCTCCCCACCTCCCAGCTTCCTTCCTGCCATCCTTCCTTCCCCTCCTGCCTTTGTGAACTCTTGATGATTTATAAATTATTTTCATTTTCATATTTTATACTCT
This sequence comes from Nesogale talazaci, assembly GCA_004026705.1. Lineage (NCBI taxonomy): Eukaryota > Metazoa > Chordata > Mammalia > Afrosoricida > Tenrecidae > Nesogale > Nesogale talazaci. The sequence goes on along the minus strand of PVJH01018578.1, from coordinate 34,114 downwards.
TCACTGTCTCTCTTCACCCATGTTTCTGTTGTTCATCCCCTTGGAAGGTGGGGAAAGCATTTGTATGTTGATCAATGCAGTCGATATCCCCTTACCCCCACCACCCCTACCTTCCCTTTATTCTCATGGCATCACTACTCTGATTATTAGACCTGAGGGGTTACCTGTCTTATATTCTCTGTGTTGAGAGATCTTATCTGTACCAGTGTACATGCTCCAGTCTAGCCAGATTTGTAAGATAGAACTAGGATCGTGGTGGTGGTGGTGGTGGAAGCATTAAAGGACTAGAGGAATGTGGTGTGTTTTGTCAGTGCTACACTGCACCCTGGCAGTCTCATCCCTTCCTTGTGACCCTTCTGTGAGCTGATGCCCAATTGTCTACAGCTGGGCTTTGGGTCTTCATTCCAACCCCCCTTATTCACATCAAAATGTTGTTTGTTTTGGGTCTTCTGATGCCTGATACCTGATCCCGTGGACACCTCATGATCACAGGGGTTGGTGTGCTCTTCTATTTATGGGCTTTGTTCCTTCCCTGATATATGATCACTTGTTTAGCTTCAAGACCCCAAATACCATCTCATGTAATAGCCAAGCATCATCAGCTTTCTTCACCACATTTGCTTATGCATCCATTTTGTCTTCAGTGACCATGTCAGGAAAGTGAGCATTACAGAATGCTAAATTATTTGAACAAAATGTTCGTGTGTTGAGGAAGGACTTGAGTAGAGGCCCAATGTCTATCTGATACCTCAAGATGAAGTCTTGACATCCTCATTTCTAAGGAGTATTCTCAATGTATTTCTTTCAAGACCAATTTGTTCATTCTTCTTGAAGTCGATGGTATATTCAATATTCTCTACCAACACAAGGATTCAAATATATCACTGCTTCCTTAGTCTCTCTTAGCCATTGCCCCATGTAATGAAAATACCATGGCTTCACGCAAAGTGACATTTTTACTATTCATCTCTTTGAAGAGGTCTTTTGTAACAGATTTCCCCAATGCAATACAACTTTTGTTTTCGTGACTCTGCATCTAAGTAAGTCTTTTTCCAGTTTATCCAGATGATATTTCTTAGTGCAAGTGTGGAGATTTTCATTATCTTTTTATTGCGGAGTAATCCATACTAAAGGTTTAGATAACTAAGACATTGCTAAAGCCTTGTGCCCATGAGTATCTATCTTTTAAGTAGGTATAAATCTTTCATGTTGTATTTCATTTTCCCTCTCAGAAGCAAAGCTTAAAAAAACTACATGACAACCTGTGTTTACAAATGAATCATCTTTTATAAAACAATTTCCCTTTGGCGGGGCACTTACTTGGAAGGTTTCCCTTGTCTGATATAATTACACATAAGAAGGATTTTGTCCGATGTAGAACCCATCCGTGAGTTGAATTTTTTCAGATACAAAGTGAGAATTCCATAATTGAGTCTTTATGTGGTCCCTTTATATAGAGAAGTAGGTCATTTCTAACCGATTGTGCAGACAGTGGTTGAAGTTCTTTTAGATAAAATGGTAGTGCTGCATTTAGTTGTGGGATGCTTTCAATTTCCAACAAGCACACTAGAGCTGTCATGGGTTCTTTAGTGCTTGAGCTTAGAGATGTCAAACAATTCAGGAAACTAGGTCATTTCTCCCAAATGTGGAAGAGATACTTTTCAAGATAAAGACATATTAGGAAAAGACATATTGATCTCCATAGTTGACAAATATTTTTCTACTTAAGGGAATATAAACCCATTGACTTTAATTTTTATGCTGATATTTATAAATGAACAATCTTTTATAAAACAGATTGCCCTCACTTTGATGGGGCATTTGTTTCTTATCTGTTATAATGACACATTAGTAGAATTTTATCAGGTATATAGCCCATCAATGAATCGAATCTTTCCAGGTACATTATGATAATACCCTAAATATTATCACCAAAGAAGCAAAGCATCACTAATGCATTAAAGCAAAATTTTATACTTAAAGCAGAGACAGGCTTGGTCTCATTTCTTGAGGAATTGACATTTTAGTAGAGGAGATGGAAAAACATTTGAATGAAGGTAATGGACAGGTAAACAGGTAATTAAAATTTAGTGGGTTGCTTGACCAATTTTAATGCGACTGGTTGTGTGGTGTGTGTGTGTGTGTGTGTGAGAGAGAGAGAGAGAGAGATATCAAGGATAATCTTTAAAATTATCATGATCTTTTGGGGGCAAAAGACTCAGGGTGGGGGGAGCATAAAGATTTTGAAATGAGCAAAAGTGATAAATGGATGTCCTTTCTCAGGCCTTCTTCTGGGTTATCAGTGCCTTTCATTGGCTTTGAGTGATTGTACGACTCTGAAAGTTATATGGAACTGATAATTATGCACCTGATGACTGTCTGAAAATGTAAATAATTGTTATCTGGTAGGGTACATCTGATTGTGGCCCCATGGTTTTGCATCTACTTATACATTCCTTTCTGCACTCTTGACCATCTGTGTATGGGAGCCCCCCCCCCCCTTCGAATTCTTCTGGAACAAAGGGTAGTCTCTCACTGTTCTCTCATTAATGACTGATTTACTTAAAGTCTCACCAGTTTTTCACTCTATATTTGTGTGCTGGTCATAATTTTGTGTTTAAAATTTTTATAAAAGGACTTTCAACCCCAAGGAACAATAACTGCTTAGTAATTCTTTTCAACAACCTTTAATAAAGGCCACACTTGCCATTTCACAGGCTTTCTAACAAGACTGACTTTCAGTGACATAATTTTGCAATTATCCAGCATAATTTGAGTCCACACAGATTTATTGAGCCCTTTCTCCACGCACGTGGATCCACAACCAATAAGGTCCACTTGGACCCCAAAGAGCCCACAGAGGGGCAGTTATGGCTCCAATCTCCGCTATTACATGTGTGATGTCATATGGGGTAATAGAAGCCCATGGCAAAGGCCTTGGAAGACTAAAGAGGAAGAAATTAATGCCAATGAGACAGAAGAGTGCTTCACATAGGGTGGGGTGTTTCAATGAAGTCTTAGAGCATGGCAAGTTTTGTATAGAAGGATAAAGAGAGAGAACATGTATTCTGGAAAGGCTGAGGGCTATGGAAGGACATTTTGGCAGGTGGATCATCTCAGTAGGAGTATGTGAGCAGGTGGGAGGTGGGTGAGGGTGTGGCTGGGGTAGGGGTAGCCTTTGCTATAAATGGAGAGAAGTGAGTATTGCGATTAGGATGGAATGACGAAAACCTCGGGTATCAAGGAGGATCTTTGGTGGTTATGCATTGTGCTGAAGAACTGCATGGTCAGAAGCTGGAAACCACCAGTCCCTTGGAGGGAGAAAGACTGAGCTTTGAGATGTCAAACAATTCAGCTTAGGAAACTCACAGAGGCAATTTCACCCTGTCCTTTAGGGTCCTTCTGAGTTTTCATCGACTTGATGATAATGAGTTTAATTTAGTAAGGTTGAAGAATCAAGAGGAGCCTTGGTAGCATTGTGGGTTCTGGTTGGACTGCCAACTGAAAGGTCAGCAGTTAGACCCCACCAGCGGCTCCACAGGAAAAGGATGAGGCAATCTGTTCCTGTAAAGATGTACACCTTGGAGACTCACCAGGCCTGCTGAATGCTCTCTGACAAGAAGGATATAAAACAGACTCAATGGCCATGAGGTTTTCTTTAGGTATTCCATGGCAGCTCGAGGAGTTGTCAGATTAGTTGTCTGCTAACTGCAAAGCTGCTAGTTCAGACCTGCCAGCTGCTGCCCCAGAGAAAGATGAGACTCTCTGCTCTTATAAAGATTCACAGAGCCTCAAAAACACTCTATACAATTGTTATGAGTCAGGTGGGAGTCCTGGAGGTGTAGTGAGTTACAAATTGAACTAACTATAAGATCATTGGTTTGAACTGACCAGTTGCCCCATGAGAGAGAGAGGAGCCTCTCTGCTCCCACCAAGACACCAAGTCTTGGAAACTCAACAGGGCAATTCTCCTCTGCCTTGTAGGGTGACTGAGTCGGAGTCACTCAACAGCAGGGAGTTTTAAAACAGTGAGGATCTCAATGACAGTGGATGTAAATATCAAACTTTGAAACTGGGACTCAAATCAGGATCCATTATGAGTCATCACAGACTTTTATGTGGAAATAGATGCCATCGGACTGCACTGAAGATGAGAAGACTAGAATTGAGATGTGTCCAAATATCCCAGTTGCTAAAGTACTAGAAGATATTGGTGTCAGGACCTACATATCTAGTTTATTTTCACATAAAACCACATGGCAGGGTGCACTTAAACAAAACATTCAGTCATCTTTTTTTTTTTTTCACTTCACAATCTTCCCAATTTTTCCCTACAATTTTCCTCATTATGCCTTTAATTGATTAAGTTTAAATTAGCCCTATTAGGTTTGACCTAATGACTTTCTCTTAAATTTCTCTTCCTGTCTGAATTTGCAAAGGTTTTGGGCTTTTGGGGAATCTAGTTAGAGAGAAATTGACAGGGAGATACATTTGGTTCCAATTACCATATAGACGCAAGTATAAACTGAGTATTTCATCACATTTTTAATGGAATCTTTGTTGTCAAATTAGGTGCCTTGGCTGATATACAGGTTAGGTTATACTCCCGTATATATGGTAACACCATCTATCAAATGACCTGCCATCACTTCTGTTTGTTGTCAAATTACTGCATGCCAATTCTGTACAACTTTGCCTGCCAGGAATATTATTCCTAGCTAACGTACTGGCCCACCAGCATCTCTAGATGAAAGTACTTGACCAGCAAGTCTATGGGAGTAGACTATATCCTATGGATTTGGGAATTATAAGTTATGAAAGAGGCACAGTATACAGTCATTAGCTCATCGCTAGAAAACTGTTTTTAAAGCTGTACCAAGCAAATATATGTTTTGGGGAGTTAAAAAATTCTTGTAATTGTTTATTCTAATATATTCAATATTTAAAATGTGGCATTTCCCTGTCCTCACCCCACCCTTAAACATTGTTGTTAGGAGTTCACAGGACAGTTTTCAATTCATAGTCACAGAGTAGAAATGTCCCATCTGGCTTTCTAGGCTGTGATCTTTGCAGACGTAAACTGGCAGGTAGTGGGTTTGTGTCAGGCAGGGTTCTCTTAGAGAAATAATATCAGGACACTAGTAATTCTTTTTATATATTTATATATAGACAAAGGTATATAAGGTAAGAAAGAAACAGTTAACTATCTATAAAGCAGTACAGATTGTCTGGTGCAACTCACTTGCATGAGACAGCTAGAAGACCAGCAGTCCTTTGAGTCTTGAGGACCACTGAGTAGTCCTCTGTTGAGTCATTCAGGTTATTTGGTCACAGGCAGCAAACAGCAAAACAGGTCACCAACAGTCAGCCAGCTGACAGAGTCCAACAGTCACCAGCTCAAGAGATGTATATCCCAGGAGCGTGGCGAAGTAGACCTTGAAGGAAGCTCAACTCACAGCTCCACAGTCCACGATTAGGTGTCCCATGGATAGTGTTGCTTGGAGGTCGAGGCAGAGGATGAACAAACCAGCTCTCTGGTCCAAAGATCCGAAAGCCAGAGAAAGGGTGGGACTCACTGAATCTTTCCCATCTCTGCCCTTCAATTCATCCCGCGTGTTCATCGGCCATGCCGTCACAACAGACCCACCAATCTTCTGTGGCCATGTTGGCATAACAAGCCTACCCATCACAGGGTTTCGATTCTCAGCCTTGTATTCTGCAGTCTGTTTCCTCAAAACCAAACCTCACTCGCTGCCCTCTAATCAGTGCTGATGCACAGTGACCGCCTTTGGGTTTCTGAAACCACATTTCAGGTCCCATAAACTCTAGATTCACCTTTGGGGTGATTGCATGTCAAGATACTTATTATAAGAAGGTAATCCCAGGAGGATAAGGGGGGAGGAGGGGGAGGAAGGGGGAACCAATCACGATGATTGACATGTGACCCTCTCCCAGGGGAATGAACAACAGAAAGTGGGTGAAGGGAGACAGCAGTCTGTGTAAGGCATGAAACATATAAGAATTTATAAACTATCAAGCATTCATGAGGGAGGGGTGGGGGTGGAAAGAGCTGACACCAAGGGCTCAAGTAGAAAGAAAATGTTTTGAAAACGATCATGACAACATATGTACAAATGTGCTTGATACAATGGATGTATAGATGGATTGTGATGAGAGCTGTAAGAGCCCCCCCTCCCAATAAAATTATTCAAACAAACAAACAAAAATAATCAATCCATCCAAAGGCTTGGCTATCTTTTCTACATCATCACTGTCTTCTGATCTCCATCTCTCCCATAACACCAGAGGTTTAGCAAATACCTACCAATGAGAGCCCAATTACAATAGCTTGCAGAGATGTTTCACATTTAAAAAGAATCCACATTTCTTTAAAATGTAAGAAGTGATGAGAGTAAAAGGTATCAATTTTCCTTTATCCCCCTCATGCCCTCATGTTCTTCCCTCTAGATAACACCACTAGTATTGATTTGGAGTGTCCTTCTATACTTTTGTGAAATTGACTTGGTGGTAGTAGATTGTTTTGAATATATGTGTATATATGTATATATACACACATACACACATTTATGTGCCATATATATCCTTCCATATATACCTAGTATCAATACACATATATATGTCTCTACATTTTTGTACTTGTACATATATATGTATGTATCCCATCAAACTCGGTGTCATCAAGCTAAATCTGACGCACGATGACTCCTACAGCTGTGAAGCGTTTGCTTTTGTTTTAAGGCTGTAAATCTCTATAGGAACAGACAGCTTCATCTCTCCCTTGGAGCAGCTGGCCAGTTTTAATTGCCTGCCTCGTAGTCAGCAGTCCATCCCTTACCTGACAGCAAACTAAGGCTCATATATACATTTTTATCAATGGACCTGTGCCCGTACATTTATATGGCCAGGCATATGTTTGTGCTTCTACACTGACATTCTTTTTCTCTCCTTTTTATATATAGTATTGTGATTATACTACCCCTATTAGGCTGTGACTTGTTTTTTTTTTTAATGTAAGAAGGCCGTTAGTGGTCTACCCAGGTTTGAAGGATGACTCATCTCCCTCCGGCTAGTAGTATTTATATGACATAGAGTGAGGGCACGCTGAATGCATTCACCATTCTGTTACTGAGAGACATTTAGGGATTTCTAGAGGATAAGCTTAGAGGTGTAGGGTGGCTCTTTTATTTTTTTTCCCTATTTTTAAGAGGCTTAATGTGTTTCAGGTGAACGTTTACAGTGTAGATTGACCATTCATTAGACAGTAGCTACTCAATTTGATATTGACGGTAATTTCCACAATATAATGCCACCCTCCCCACGTTCTCCCTGTCTTTGTCATTTCCTCCACCCATCACTTCCTGCTTGCTGAGCCTTATCTCTTGGTAGGTGCTGCCCCTTTGATCTCATGGCTGAGTGTTCTAAGGAGTGCTGACCTCCTGGTGGGGCTGGTCACCTTATTGGCCTGTCTATTATTTTTGTTGAAAGCTGAACTGGGAGTGGGAGCAACGCTGGTAGTTGGAGGGTGGGTGGGTGGGGGCAAGACACATGGGGGATGACTTCAGACTTTGACTTTCTAGGTATCTAAGAGCCGCAGTCTATAAAAATTTATATCAGAGCAGTAAGCCTGGTTGTTTTTTAAAAAATAATTTTGGGTTTTGCTCCACCATCGCCCTACCCCACCCCCAACCTTTACCCAGGATCTCCTATCCCTTTCTGAGAAGTCAGCAAGGGCAGTCAGGCACCATCTCATTCTGGCCTCAGGGTCATGGATATGGCGATGTTTGTGCCATATTGGGCGATCCTTTGGACTAACTGTTTTCTTGCCTTTTGGAATTCCTCCACCTTCTCTGCTCAGGATAGGGAGAGACTCATAGTTCCACCTTCAAAGATTGCTCTTTTCAGCTTTTAAGACCCCTGTCACAGCTCACTGAAGCAGAATGTACAACATTGTCTCCTATGTCATGGCCAAAATTATTTTTCCTTCTGCAGCTTCCCTTTTTCCTCTATTTGTCAACTGACCTTGATATCCCCCTGGACTGTGGTTCTCATTCAGTAAGCCCAGTGACTTATGCCCTCAAAGTGTTTGTTAAGGGTGAGAAACTTTTATGACTTTTCTCCTTGAGTGCTCAACTCTATTTATGGATATTTTTGCAGCGAAGGTAAAAACATATGTAGGATTATCATCTGTCACACCTATGTATAGGCTCATAGGTATAGTCCCATTTTTATTCCCACCCCTATTTAGCTTTCATGTCTTATTCATCTACTCACAGGTTCTTATTGTAGCACTGTGTGTATAATAGTATTTACCTCTGTGGCCTCAACTGCTCACCGGGTCTTCCTTTGCCTCCATCATGTCTTTTCTGATCTCACTATTATCGTGTATTGCCTTTGCCTCCGCTCCATATATGTTTATGCTCTAGTCATTAATGTACCCTTGGTCCTCTCCCCTGCACTAGGTAACCATCTCTGAATGTTTCTTTGTATGTGAAAACCTTTTCCAGCCTTTTTTACAATTGTGGTCTCTTAATATTTTTCCATTTGTGGCTGGTTTATTTCACTCAGCACAATGTTCACCAGACTTAGTCATGTTTTGAGTCGTTACACCCACTCGTGGCTATCTTTTTAAGCTGTCATATTCTAACCATAGTTCACTTCTGCTCCCATTGATGAACACTGTGGCGGTCATGTGCTTATGTTAATTTCATGATTGAGATCTAGGGGTGGAGTCTGGTCTGTTAATCTGGAGATAGCCATTGAGTAACCAATGAGGCCTCTGTGTGGGCATGGCTTTCTCCTGATATGTCTGGGAAATCTTGCGATATTTCCCTTGTGAAGATGAGAAGCTATCTCCCCAGTTGTTGGGAGTTAGTCTCAGAGATAATCAATCACGGGCAAGATGGCAGCGTCTGAGGAGCTGGAGAAGCCACATGGCTTTGCTCTGTTGGAGCCAGACCTCTGAAGCTGGAGAAGCCATGTAGAGACCCCTGCCAGCGATGAGTTGTTTCTGCCACCACTGGATGCTGTTGATAAACCCTCAGCCCTGGAAGCGAGGAGCCATGGGGAGACCCCTGTCTGCACTGGGATTCTGCACCCACTGACCTGTGACTTCGTGAGTCAGAAGGAGACATTATAGACTGGTGTTGTGCATATGGGCTAATATCGGACTTATGACTTTGAACTGGACTAGGTTGGGATGCTTTCTCAATGTCCCATTTCTTTTGTATATAAACCCTTTCCTTATATCCATATGCATGTCTATGAAATTTGTTCCTCTAGTCTACCCTGACTAACACAAACACTTAGTCTGCCTCTTTGGATATTGTGAAGAGTGCTGTGATGAATATGTACCTGTGTTACTGGCTCTTGTTTCTTTAGGACATATACCTACAGTAGTCATGAAATTGCTAGATCATATGTTATTTCTATTTCCAACTTGCTCTTTTTTTTTTTTTGGCATCACTGCCCTCTGGTGTATTTCCAATTTCTTGAAGAAGCATCATTCCCTTTTTCACCATGGTTGTCCTATTTTGCAGCCCCATCAGCAATAAATGAGAAGATACTCTTCTAGCCACACCCTTATAAGCACATATTCTTTTCTGTTTTATTGAGCTTTGCTATTACTGTTGGAGAGGACATATGATTGTTGTTTTGATTTGTATCTCTCTAACGCAGTGGTTCTCAACTTGTGGGTCATGACCCCTTTGGGGTTTGAATGACCCTTTTGCAGAGGTCACTTGATTTATAACAGTATCAAACTGACAGTTATGAAGTAGCAACAGAAATAATTTCATTGATTGGGAAGTCACCACAACATGTGGAACTCAATTAAAGGGTCATGGCATCAGGAAGGTCGAGAACGCTGCTCTAATGGTTAAGGATCACAAGCATTTCTTCATGTGTTGGAAGAAATGTCTTCTTTGATGTCTTCTTGGGTGTCTTCTGCAGTGAAGTGTCTGCTCATGTCCTCTTCCCATTTTTAAATTGGACAGTTTCTCTTTTTGTTATTGAAGTCTTGGCAGTTTCTATAAAGTTTAGACAGCATTTCTTTGTCTGATATATCATTGGCAAAAATTTTCCCCCAGTCTGTAGGTTCTATTTTTTCTCTTTTGGTGACGTCTTTTGATGCACATAAATTCTGAGTTTTTTAGGCAGTCCCAGTCATCTATTTTTATCTTCTGTTGTTTACGAGTTTTTCCACTATGTTTGATAGTGTATTTATGTCATGTATTGTGGCCCCTAAGAATGTCTCTATGTTTTCATTAGTGATATTTACATTTTTAGGTCGTCTTTTGGGTCTTTCATCCATCTTAAGTCACTGTAGACAGTGAAAGATAAGAATCGAGTTTCATTTACTCTGCAAATGGATATTTTGTTTTGCCAGCACCGTTTGTGAAAGAGGCTAGCTCAGCAGAATTGCTCTTGAAGCAAGAGAAGAAATGTGCACAAAAAACAGCCAGGGAAAGTAAATGTGCATTAAACACAGATGATAGGAACAAAGCAAAATGAGAAGGTGAGGAGACAAGGGTTAATTTGTGACTTATCAAACTGCAGAAGAAATACAGAGTATTATGAGAGCTAGCTGAAAGGGTAGGGACTTGGGGATGGGATGGGAACTTGTTCTGGATCTTTTAATATCCTGCTCCCTCACAGATACAAAGATTGTCTTTGAACAAATAACCTCTGTGAAGGCTTGTGTACCAGGGCTTGAAGGGTTTGGGACAGCAACCAGAATCTTGGAGACATCAGAATTTGATGGAGTGTGACTTTCCTGGGAGGGAACCTTACCTGAAACTATAAAACACTGACCCAGGATGACATCAACAAAACTAGAGGATGCAAATCAGCAGCTATTGCTTGGCAGCTGGGAGCAGTCCTGAGGCTCCTCTCTGTTGTTGCTGTTGTCAGGGGTTGGTTAGTGACTTCCTATTCATAGTGACTCCATGTACAGTAGATCTCACAGTGTTCATACCTGCACCGCCCTCACTATTGTTCTGGTGTAGAGGCCACTGCTACAGCCACTGCATCAACCCATCTGGTCAAGTCTTCCCTCTACTTTACTGAGCATGATGTCCTTCTTGAGAGACTGGTCTCTCCTGACAGTATATAAGATGAAATCTTGTCACTTTGCTTCTAAGGAGCATTATAACTGTACTTCTTCCAAGAAAGAGTTACTTGTCCTTTTGGTCGTCTGTGGTATTTTCAGTATTCTTTGCAAACACCATAACTGAAATACTGTTTATACTCATGTATGAGCTGAGTTTTTCAGCACACTCTTTAGTGCAGTTCTTGTGGTAAAATTAGGTGCCTTGACTGATATTTGGGTCGGCTTATACTCAAGTACATATGGTACATTGATTCTTCATCAGTCTTCCTTATTTAATGTCCAATTTTTACATATATTTGAGGCAATTGAAAATACCATCGTTTGGATCAGTGGCACATTAGTCCTCAAAGTAACAGCCTTGCCTTTCAACCCTTTTCAACAGATTTACCCAATATTATGTGTCATCTGACATCTTGACTTCCATCTGCATTGATTTGGATTCAAGCAAGAAGACATCCTTTAGACCTTCAATCTTTTCTCCATTAAGCACCAGGTTACCTACTGGCCAATTGTAAGAATTTTAGTTTGTTTTATTTTTTCCATTGAGTTGTGATGCCCACTGCGGACTGCAATCCTTGGTCTTCATCAGTAAGTGCTTCACATCAAGTGAGGTTGTGTCATCTGCATGTCACAGGTGGATAAGAACTCTTCCTCCAGGCCTGATGCTGCATTCCTCTCTTACAGCCTTCTAGAACTCATAGCAAAGGTGTGATGGAGTGAGGAAGAGCCAGCAACAGGAGATATAAGGGCAAAGAGGAGCAGCTACATACAGCTTTGAGCCTTGGCTGCTCTTTAGAATGACTTGAAGAGCTTTGAAAGAATTCCTGGGCCGTTTCTGCTCTCCCGATCTATGGAATCATAATTTCAGAATGCAGGGCTCACCACCAGGCTCCCTAGTGTGTTCCAAAATGTCTTAAGGGATAATGGAATCAGAACTCAGTCCTCCCAACAAAGAACAAGTGTCTGAGGAAATACAGAATATGGATTATACCATTATGGCTTCAATCTGGAGCATGCCCTCAAATTATCTATCATTTAGATAAAAATTACACATCCTACCTCTCTAACAGTTACAGCTTAATCCAGTCTCAGATTTTAGACTTTTACTTCCTATTAGCAAGTAAGTGTAATTGTGGGTTTTAAATCTACGGAATATGTTGACTGATTAAAACTCCATTGTGAGTGAAAAGGGTGAGTTCCTGTAAGCAGGCCTTTTTCAATAGTGTTTTTCCTTGAGTTAATTTTTTAGACTTGACATTTCTTAGCAATGTCATGCAGATGAAAGCATTCATGTCTCACACAGGGTGTCCTTGTCTCAAGGTATAATTTATCATGTGAGGTGGGGAACTGCCTTGAATTCACCTGCAATTATCTCTTGTAATTAGAGCTTCCCCTACATGAAATGCTCTCTCTATATTATTCCGAAGAATCCATTAAAGGGCAAGGATCATTTAATTCTTCCATGGTGAACCGGTCTATCTCCCAAGTGTTTCCATTTGTATTGAAAAAATGTTACTTAGGGTAAGTTTGTGGGGGAGTGTATGTTGTCCTCTCGTTGTGTCATGAAATGGTTCTGTACAGATGCACCTGTAGTTTAAAAAAAGGACATGACAGTTCACTTATTGGGGAGAATCAGATTTTTCCCCCTGATGTATTTTTTTCCCTTTAAGACAATTTTTACTAACTTTTTTACGTCATACTATCTTGAGAGAAATATATTGTTGGAAATTATATGCCTACTTAGGCATTTCATTTCCCTTTCCACACCAAAGATTTCTAAATACTCTAAAATTTTCTAAATTGTGTGTCTATTTCCCTAATGGTGCCATTTTCTAAGCTTTTAAGTATTTTACATTTTTTAAAAAAGAAACAAAAATTCAGGAATCAGCCTCCCCCCCTTTCCTGCCCCAAACCCTCATGTTCTCTTGGATGGGATTTCGCTTTTGTTTTGAAATTTGAATTTTACAACAGCAAATCATGGTTCCTGCACATCCAACATTTCATTTTCTTTGAAGTGTAAGATCTTATCGCTGAAGGTAAAATGAGTGCATAAGCTAATGTGGTGAAGAAAGTTGATAGTGCCCAGCCATTACAAGATATTGTGTCTGGGGTCTTAAAGGCTTGAAGTTTAACAAGTGATCATCCAGCACAGCAGTTCTCAACATGTGGGTCATGACCCCTTTAGGGGTCCAATGACCCTTTCATGGAGGTCATCTAAGACCATTGGGAAAAACATAAATATTTCACAATATGTAATCACATATTGTTTTGTGATTAATCATTATGCTCTAATTATGTTCAATGTGTAACAAGGAAAATGCACCCTGCACATAATATGCTTATGTGACATTTCATAGCAGTAGCAAAATTACAGTAGCAATGAAAATAATTTTATGGTTGGAGGTCACCACAACATAAGGAACTGTATTAAAGAATTGCAGAATTAGGATGTTTGAGAACCACTGATCTAGCAGGAAGCAACAAAGGCCACATGGAAGAAACACACCATGCCATGTGATCATGTGGTGGTGACAGAATCAGGTATCAGAAGACCCAAAACAGAAACCATTTTTACGTAAATGAAAGGGATCAGAGAGGAGACCCAAAACATGTCTGTAAACAATTGGACATCCCCGCAGGAGAAGGGTCACAAGGAAGGGACAAGCCAGCCAGGGTGCAGTATAGCACCAACAAAACACACAGCATTCCTCTAGTTCTCTATTTCTTCCTCCCCTTCCCTCCACCCCCACTATCATGACCCTAGTTCTTTCTAACAAATCTAGCTAGAGCAGAGCATATACACTGGTACAGATAAGAGGTCTCAACATAAAGAATCTATGACAGAAAATTCCTCAGGGAGTAGTGGTAGTATGAGGGTAGGGGGAAGGCGGTGGAAAAAGGGGGAGAAAAGGGTAACTGATAACAATGATCTTCCCCCCCCCCCCGCCACTTCCAGACGAACAACAGAAATGTGGATGAAGGGAGGCAGTGAACAGAGACAGAGGATAGAGTAAGTAAGGTATGAAAAATAATTTCTAAATTATCAAGAGTTCACATGGGTGGAAGGGTGTGTGAGGGAGGGAGGGAGAATAAAGGAGAGCTGATACCAAGAGCTCAAGTAGAAAGAACACATTTTGGAAACGACGATGACAACATAGGTACACAAGTGCTTGATACAATTGATGGATAGATTATTATAAGAGCTGTAAAAGGCCACAATAAAATGTTTTTTTTCTTTTTTTTTAATTAGGGACTCCGACAGTTCTTATCACAATCCATCCATCCATCCATCTATGCATCCATCCATCCATCCATCCATCGTGTCAAGCATATTTGTTGCCATCATCATTCTCAAAACATTTGCTTTCTAATTGAGTCCTTGGTATCAGCTTCTCATAGCCCCCTCCCTCCCTACTTTCCCTTCTCTCATGAACCATGATAATATATAAATTAATATTATTTTGTCATATTTTACACTGTCTGACACCTCCCTTCACCCACTTTTCTGTTGTTCATCCCCTAGGGAAGAGGTTATATGTAGATCCTTGTAATCGGTTTTATTAGGGAAAAAAAAGAAAAAAAGAAAAGAAACATAGAATCCTACACCATTGGTTGCCCACAAAATTCCCCTCAGACTTTGGAAACAGCCTACACAGAAAACTTCCCCCAAGTCCATTCAGGTTGGTTTGTACCCTTTTTCTCTATGGTCCTGAAAGTGGAGAAGGAAAGCTGATCTCTTGTCTAAGACCAAGAGGATGATATAAGAAGAGATTGGAGAGTGGGCTGAAGGGGATAGGATTCACTTAAAACACACACACACACACACACACACACACAACTATAGAAAAGTTCCCGTAGCACCTGAAGAGTTTTCATTGACTGATTTTCAGCAATAGACCACCAGCTCTTCCTTTGTATCCACCTTAGTTTAGAAGCACTGTTAAAAATGGTGGGGCATCAAAGCAACAGGAAGGTCTTTGCTGGCAGCCTGTACAGCACTGAGGTAAATTGGCCAGGAATGGAGCCCATTTCTTCTGCACAGAAGGTGAGATTTCTACCACTGAACCATTCCCAGTCCCCTGGGGTCGCTGAGATGGGTCGATTGCTGCCTGAATGACCTCCCGTGCGCGCACTCCTCTTCATGTTCATGACTCGCCTGAACTGCCTTTCTTGTCAGTCTTCTGATGTGGTGCTCCATGAGAAACCTCCTGGGAAAAATAACAGGGTAATGGACTCCTTTCTCTTTGCTCCCAACCTCACTGGACTACGTCAGCTCTGAACCTTCCCACCGTGTGACTTTTTTTCTTAATTTCTTCAGTTATCTGGGGAGGGAATTTTTCTAGGCAATAGTTTTATTAAATATGGCCAAAGTGGCCACTCCTTATGACCCCTACCTTTATTTGCCTTTTATCAAAATCCTGGCCTTCAGTCTGTCCATCATCAACCTCCCTGCACCCCAAAATCAAACCTACCACCCTAGTATTGTGATTTGCAGTACACGTCATTAGGTTTTCGGAGGTGAGAGGAGACAGCCTCGTCTGTCTTCTGCAGAGCAGCTGGTAGGCTTGAACTGCCAACCTGGAGGTTAGTAGTCCATCACATGCCTCACAGTGCAAATATTTACTATTAGTTCATTTTCCGCAGTTCATTTCTTTCTTTTCTAGTTTTGATCAATATTCTATACCTTGAGTGACAAGTGCAAACCTTTAGGTTGACCAAACATTTGCTGAAGAACAATATTCATTTGAAAGCTCTAGATGAGTTGCTGATCACCGGACCATATGAGGTGGTTCAATTAGTATCAGCTAGTCAATAGGAAGTAGGTTTCAGCTTGCCGTTTTCTATGCCAACCCAGAATTTTGAAATGTGAAAGGCAATTTCTTCGTATATAATGGATGAGCCCCAGAACACCTCATCACCACTTGCTGAGTAACTGCTCAATTTCAAGTGCGGCATACATGTTCTTTAATCTTTCAAACAGCATTCAAGCTAGAGTTGATGAGGACCTCGAGTCTCCAGGAAGACGGATTTCTCCCCTGGGTTGTAATGTGATTAAGTGGCAGAGATAGGGACCCAAACACTGCCGTTCTATGGCTAATATCCTGGTGCTTTTTTGCACGTTTCCTGGGCTTGGAGGCCCAGGTAATTCGGAGGCCCAGCCAGGTTTGGGGATTGAAGATTGTTGGAGTGGAAAGGAAAATGGGCTTTGGGTTCCAAGTCCACCTTGGCTGCTTCCCAATTATATGCTGTTGGACGTGTTATTCCATTTTTTAAAATGTCTGCTTTCTCATCTGTAAAATTAGAGAAAACATAGCTACTTTAAATGGACTCATTGAAGTAAATCAGCCTTGTTCAAAATTTTATTTATTCATTGAAGTAAATCAGCCTTGTTCAAAATTTTATTTACTGCCACAAATAAGTACAGTTTGCATTGTGAACCAACATTTACACACACACGTGTACATAAATATCATGAAAAGAAATGAAAGTCTTATATAAAATATTTACCTTATTTTATTTTGGTTCAATATATTGGTTTACTTTTAACCAACTGAAGTACTAATGCTCTGATACCATGTGTTACAATTTGAAGGAATTTACTCAACACCCTCTGTATAGATTCAGGATGTTTCTCACTTTCTCGGATGTTGGAAAGTTTTGAATCATGAGCAATTATATTTCAGTCTACAAGCTTTCCGTGTACCCTTGAAATATATAATCCACCACGTGCACACTTACACAGAGAGTTAAATGCATAAACGCTGACCCAGAGCGATACTTAAAAATGAAGAGACAAGGACTTGCCACCAGCAATTCTTACTCTCCCAAGCCTAGCCTTTGCCAGTTCTCCATCTGCTTTCTCTATTTTAGTCGTAACTGCTACTGGATTTTCTTTTCCTTTTTTTTTTTGCTTTAGGTCATCTTTACCATTTTGATTGTGGAACATCTGACCCCATTACCAGCCAGTTGGACTAAGTCCCAGGAACCCTTCAACGCTCAGCTAGAAAAAGTGAATGGTTGATAATAGTTATTTGAAGTAATAGATAGATGAATGGGTGGAAGGATGCCAGCAAATGTCATAAACTTTATACCTTTGCCCAGCTGTAGAAGTGCAAGTTAACTATGGATTGGAGACAGTGATTTCTGAGCCATAATAGTGATGTTTTCAGGAACTTTATGAGTGTCTGATAAACCACTGGGAGTTCGAAATCAGCCATGGTGTGAACAGTTACACTCCAGAAATCAGCACATGCTACAGACTAGGACTCCCCTTGTCCAAAGTCCCTTTTAAACATCCATCAAAACACCATAAACTAGAGATGTTTGAAGGGGATGCATCCTGGGCATGGCCCACACTGAATTCTTCAGAGAATTGACTCTGAGGAGGGTACCCCAAGCAGAATGCTTAATAAGAGGACTGTAGACATGTCTTGATGGGAGGGGGTAACACCAGAGATGTGGGCAGAGAAAAAGGTGGAGTTGCAATATATGCTCAACTGGGAACACTGGGCCTAGAATGGTCATCAGGATTGTCCTGAGTTGAGTCTGGAGGTCCCATGCTATACAGTTAGTTCTTCATTCTTCAGCCAGTAGCCATAGGTCAACCAAGGAAGAGGTGTAGTCTAGGTCAAGGCAGGTCTGCAGCAGAAGCACTCTCTGAAGGGCAAACAGGATTCCCAGTAATTGGGCCTTAGTCTCAGGTCTGTCTAGGGATCTTCTCATGGCATTCAAAAGTGAAAAAATGAATCTATTTCTGCAGAACCCCCTGGTCTGATGAGCTGGAAAAATGAAATCATATCTTTTAATATATGCCACAGGTGAGTGCTATGTTGGAAGCCGAGACAGTCTGCTAAGGATGCATGGCATGTGAGTAGGCCCAGGTTGGAGAAAGACTGGGGTAGGAAGGAAAGAGTCAAGAAAGTCTATATTCTTCAGCTGGCAACGTTGCCCTAACACATTCTTGAAGCCATGTGCTGACTCTAAGGAACAGGGAAAAGTTATAATGGGAACGGAGAAGCACGACATAGAGTGTCCACTACATAGTTGGGCTTCCTTCTGTTGTTCTTTGTTGTAAAGTGGAAGCCCTCTCTGGGTTTCTGCAGAACAGAACAGAACTTTGCTTTGCCTGGTGCCAACTTCATGGCAATTGCCATGTGTGTTTTGAGTCTTTTTCATGGCTATGTATCCATCCATCACATCCAGGGTTCCGTGCCCCGCCCCCTGCCCTGTTTTAGCTTAGTCTCTACCAAACAACTTGGAGCAGTTAGAATACAGGACTGGTGGAAGAATTGCTTGAAGTGAATGTGTGTTCTGCTAAACGGCCAGAAACCAACTTTGCATGATTTTTCTTTTCTTCTATGTTCCCTAACAAGCAGTGGCATCTTCTGCAAGACACCAGACCATGGGCAGCAAAGTAATAAATGCCCAGACTCAACACATTCCCCTTTCTTACCTTCAGGGACATCGATCTGAGCATACCTGCCATAGAGAATTTGCAGCCCAATGGCAATGTCTGTCGATAATAAGCCCTGTGTGTAAGCTTCCAGCTGACACATGCCCCACTTTCCTTCTTCCTTGGGCAACGAGGGAGGAGGGTTAGATGAGAAACAGTGACCAGGGAGCAGCTGCTGATTTATACTTCTTTTCTGGACCAGGGAATTCATATTGATTCGTTGGATGAATGGGTCTGTCCCTTTGTTTCAAATGATTAGAGTGAGTGTCTGCCCTTGGAATATATCACAACTGCACTGCGACATAACAAATACAATCCACTGTGTTTTTGGTAAATCCCAACGCCTTTAGTATCCTTATGAAATATACCTGCCAATGATACTTAACCCAGCGATGGCAAAATAGGTCTTTAGGGAGTGCTGACGAATGTGTGTACCAGAGGGGCATCAGAATGTGCTGTCAGGTGTTTTTTTCTTTGGGTTCTTTTATGTGGTTCAATGTATTTTTTATGCCATTATTCATCAAAATAGTGGTTGGCAGGCATATTTGTTACTTATCTGAATTTAGTTTCTCTTTTATTACTTTTATGTTATTGTTGTCAGGTAACATCAATCGGGTTCCAGCTCATAGCAAACCTATGTACAACAGAATGAAACAAGTCTTATTGTGTGTGAGCCCATTGTTGCAGTCACTGTGTCAATCCATCTCCTTTTATGGGAACTTGTAATTGATCAATGCTTGTACAAATAGTATATGACTGAGTTTCTCTCCTACAAGACTCACTTATTGGGAGAAAACAGAGTACACTTCTCAATTAGGGGACTGTTTGCCTTTAACATGTGTAATGACATGTTCAAAGATACATTCAACATTGTCTGGCTTCGAGGAATTGTCTAGATGAAGTTGGGTGATGAATAACTTAGTAAATTCTGTATTATATTGTCCTTTTTGCTCTGTGTTGATTTTTGAGGGAAGTGATTGATTTAAACAAACAAGCTAACAAATAAAAATAACGTGTCTAACTTTCATGTGTTAGAAATTAACTTCTTTGTGAAACTTAAGTCCGATTCCTTGAATTCTTCCCATGGTGTATCTTCCAGAGATTTCCCTCTGGAATACTTCAAGACTCACTCTGATCATTTGAAACCAAGGGGCAGATCCAATTCATTCAACCAGTTCATGTGAATTCCCTGGTCCAGCGAATAAGGGAGTTGGCACTTCTTTTGTTGTCAGTGTTCTCATCTAGCCTTCCTCCTCCTTTACCTGTTTTCTTTCCCCCACATGTTCAGGACAGTTCTAATGTCTTCCATTAATGTCCTTGTGTCCAAACATACCACACCTAGTATCTTTAGCCATTTACTAGCTCAATAATTAGGGTTTCCTGCTGCTTAACTCCACCTGCTGATTTTCCTTAGGTGGTCAAGAGCAAGATGACAATTCCTGCGTGGTCTCTGCTCCAGAGCTGTGTTCCAGCAGAAAGGGTTCTTTGCTTTCAGCTGGGGCCATAGACTTCCTAGGTGAGTGGCAGATTGTCTTAACAATCCTTCCAGCACTCTATTGGCTTCATTCACTTTTCAGATAAACTGTAGACACATGTGATCAATTCAACATGCTCATCTTCAAAAAGTCCTGCATTGGCCAGGGGAGAGAACAAGGTCTAGGATGAGAAGAATATTGCAGGAATACATTGAGAAAAGGACTAGGTTTTTTTTCTTTTCTTGCAATGGCTGCTGAGATTCAGTGACTCTCATATAGAGCCATCTCTGAGAGAAAGAATATTCCAGAATGTGATAACTTCCAGGAACAATTTAACTGCAAGTAATCCACCCTTCCCCACTCCCACCCCCCCTCCCTCCACAATGCTATTTTCACTCATGGCATGGAATTAAAGTTATATTCTGGAGAACTTTTGGGGATGTATAAGGAATATCCATAAATATCCACAAGTGTTCCCAAGCCTCATCCATAGATAATTGTGTGTATGGTTCACTGTTGTCTTTGCTTCATGTATCTTGATAAAACTGAAGATTGCCATCAATTTAAAGAAAACCTGCCTTTTCCCTACCTAATGAGTGGACTCTGGATCAATCCACCCCATGTTCAGAGAACCATTTACAAAGAGTTGTTCCTCTTCTTCTTAATTATTGACATGCAGCTGTACTCTAACCTTTTTTGATTGAAAATGACTGCCACTTGGGATTCAGGGACAGGCCCATGCTCTGAAGATGATCAGGGAGCGGCAAATGCATAAATCTCTTCGGGTGCCATATGATGCATTGCTCCAAAGGGACACTTGCCAACCTCCTAATCCTCTGCTGTTCTTGGCATCCTCTCCCTCTAATGTCCCTGCTGGCTCCTTTGCCTTTCTCTGAGCGGCAGCATCAGATTCGGTCTAGAGCTGGCAAGTGTGATCCGTGTGAAGCAAAAAACGAGTGCTGCATACCCAGTAGAAGAAAAAGGAAAGAAAAGAGACCAACAGCCTATGACCGAGAGCAGATGAAACTATGAGGAAGGCACACCCAGATGGGACTTGACGAGCATTAAAAATAGAACACATGGGAGTACCAGTGAAGTGAAAACATATGGAGGTGTCCCTGTCGAATTTCTGAAACAGCGAGTTCTGTCCACAGCCAGTTTTCCCAAGAGTGCTGGCTTTTCCTGTGGTCACCCCACATGTGCTGACTCTTCAAGATGGTTTCTCTTCCATATTGAAACAATGGATTCTCAGACTCTTCCCCATTCACCAAACCTATCTGGGTCTTGGAAACCCAGGAGACCAGGAGACTTTGTGAGAGAGCCTCTCTCTCTCTCTCTCTCTCTCTCTCTCTCTCTCTCTCTTTCTCTGTCTCTTTGCCATGGAATTGATACCAATTCATAGTGATCCTAAAGGGCAGGGTAGAATGACTCTATGGGTTTCCAAGACTGTAACTCTTGAGGAGAGTAGAAAGCCTCATCTTCCTCCTTTGGAGCCAATGGTGGTTTAGAACTGCTGACCTTGTGGTTAGCGGCCCAACACATAACCACCAAGCCACCTTGTGTGAGCACAAAAACAAGATGAAAATAAGAAGTTTTCATTCTCCCTATTGAAAATAAGAGGGCCGAAGTCAGACACTGGGGATGTCCAACAGAGCAGCAAGGGGAGCAAAGCAATGAAGTGCCCAGGGAATACCAAAAATAGACTGGGATCAGGGCAAGGTGGCCCATCAGTCTGGACTGGAAAACACACATAAAAGACAACAAACAGACCTTAAACTATTTACTGGGTTTGGTGTTTTGTTGCCTCTCTGTTGCTGTTGTTGTAGCTATTGTTTTACTGTCTATTGTCTTGTGTTGGTGCATATTGTTATTGCTGCATGTCTGTCTGAAAGGGATAGGTGGGATAAACAAATTAGAAAAGAGAACATCTGGATGACAGTCTTGGGGGACATGGGAGAGGAGGAGACAGGGGATAGGGAGTGGGTGTTAACAAACCTAGGAACAAGGGAACAACGAGTGGCCAAAAATCGATAGGGAGGAGGGTGTAGGAGGTCTGACATGACTGGATCAAGGACAATGTAGCTGGGAGGGATTCCTGAAATGCAAATGAAGGCTAAACATGATAGTGGGACAAGAGGAAGGTAAAAAGAAATAGAGGCAAAAAACAGGAGACCAAGGGCACTTATAGAGGTTTAAATAGAGGTATATACCTATGTAAATATATTTATATATGACAAAGGGGAAACAGAACTATGTACATATATTTATAGGTTTAGTACTAAGGAAACACATGGACAGTGGACCCCTACTCAAGTACTCCCCCAAAACAAGGAAACTTTGTTCTCATAATTGGTAGTCTGAGATGTTCGTCTTCCCACCATGATCGCTGAAGACAAAGTGAGTGCAAAAGCATATGTGGTGAAGGAAGCTGATGGTGCCTGGCTATCCAAAGATGGAGCTTCTGAGGTCTTAAAATCTTGAAGATAGAAGAAAGCTGATGGTGCCTGGCTATCCAAAGATGGAGCTTCTGAGGTCTTAAAGTCTTGAAGATAAAACAAATGGGCATCTCGCTGAGAAACAACAAAACCCACATGGAAGAAGCACAGCAGCCTGGGTGACCACGAGGTGTTGAGTGGATCAGCTATTAGGCATCAAAGAACAAAAAGATCATATTATTGTGAACAACAGAAAGAATCCCCATCAGACCCTGCACTGTCCTCACGAGTGTAGCTTTGTTTGAGCCCATTGTTGCGGTTACTGTGTCAACCCATTTCATTGAGCTAGGTGGTGAAGGTAAATGTTTTCTCTGTCTCTTTAAAAGGCAAACAGGCATTTGCTGCCTTAAGAACGTCCAAATTACTGACCAATTCCTTTTGCTTTTTAACGTTATGTAAAATTGCCACCAGTTGGAAAGGATTGAGCCAACCCCTGAGGGTGACCCATTCTTTATCACAAACACCTTTGCTAGCTGCACACAGAGTTTTGAAATCATTGAAAAGACTTCAAGACTTTCCCTGCCATCGAGGGAGGCTAAATAAGAAACTCATCCACCCGTTCTGATTGACTTACAAATTTGACGTCAAGATGCAGGAATGGCTCTCATGCGTGACCTGTAAATCTGCAGTGTCAACGCAAGGACCTGGAGCCATCTCTTTAAATTTTTAAAGTTCAGGTAAATCCCCTCTACCTTCAGGTTTCCTGAATGGAGATTACCATAATCCTAGGTGGCCTGGGGTCTGAAATGGCAAATCTAACTCTATCCTTAAAGATACGAGGACATTAGCAATTTTATCTTAGGGACTTCAAGGTAGTGGGTTGTATGGCCCACAACTCTGTGAAGGGTAAGATTTCTTTTACTTTTACAACCCCCCTTCCCCCCCCCTCCGCCAGACTCCTGGAATAATGCTTAGTCAATAATAAAACATTGGCTTCTATTTTCAGTGGTTTTTCTGAGTTGCGGATAGATTTTGCTAATAATTAGATTTACCTCACATATAATGGTCACAGCCTGCCCTGGATGTTGATCATAATTATTGTTCAATGGTTATTTCAGACCTTTGCTAAGCTCATTGCTGGAGCTGATGCACCTACCATGGGGGTTTTGTTCATTGCTTTCAGGTAAATGCAGTCTCCCTGGCCACTCTCTGATATTTGGCTTTATTGCTTCATACTCTTCTGGGCCAGGATGGTGCTCTGCAAAGGGGCCCTGAAGGAGTTACAGGTATCTTGGTTTGTGGCAGGCACAGGCTTAGAGTTAAGTTGACCCAGGTGTTCTTTTTTTTTTTTTTTGTGGGCATCACCGCCTCCGGTGGTCATGGGTGCTTCCCAGTGCTGCTCCTGAGAGCCGCCACTGGATTTGAACCACCAAGCCCGCAGGTCGCAGCCCCGCAGTCAACCACTTACACCACCGGGGCTTAGCCTGACCCAGGTGTTCTTACCATTGTGAGACTAGAGTGCATGTTGGCCTATAAGTGGGTTATAGTAAACCAGTAATGTAGATGCCAGAAGGAACACACACACACACACACACACACACACACACACACACACGAAAACTGGTGTGATATGATTTCATGGGATCCCGACATATCCATATGTTTAGGGCTGGCCTGTAAGGTTTTGGACACTGTCCTGATGTCACTGGAGAGTGGGAAGCCAGGTCCTTGGGCAGCACTGTGCTCATCGCCTGGAGAGGGAGGTAAGAGGTGAGTGAGAAAAGCGACGGCAATATATTCGAGAAGCAGCACCAGTAAGGAAGGGAGAGCTACAATGAGTTATGAACCATCTTTTTACCCATCTGATTTCACCCTGATGTATGAGAAAATGGTGATCTGGGGGAGTGAACATTTACAATCTGGTAGATGAATGACTGGGCTTTGTGAGGCTACAATGGTAAGCTTTCTCACTATAAGCAGTCCCAGATTTATTAATGAATTCTTTTAATGGTCAACACATTTCCCCCATGGAAATGGAGGCTAAAAATAGTGATCCCGGCCTCTAGAAGCCAAGTTAATTCAAAATAGGGCTGCAGGAGAATGAGGCAATGTTACTCATTTTTGTTGTTGTTGTTGTTGTTGTTGTTGGGCATCACTGCTCTCCGGTGGTGGGAGGAGGAGGCCCAGCCCCACTGCTGGAATTGAACCTCCGTTCCAGGGGGCCGCAGTCCCGTGCACAACCACGACGCCACCGGGCCTCAGCCCATGTTACTCATTTTTATTCCATATTCTAGGACTCAGCATTCTGTAGAACAGGCCAAGGAGCTGAAGCCTTTAGTTCCCAGGAGCACCCCTCTCTTCTCCTTACTCCGCTTCCTCCCCAAGAGTAGCCTTTCTTTCCTATCGTGACACCAGTAGAGGGTTCGCGCTTTTTCCCCTCAATATCAGAGAGACACTAAAAGACTGCTTCCCCATCCTTTTTGTTTCTGGATAGTTGTAATTAAAAAATGAACTTAGCCCTGATCTATGCTATCACACAAGTGAACCGTGAAAACGTCATGCGGAGTGGAGTACGTCAACCTTCAGAGGATAAGTATGGTGTGATCTCGCACTCATGAAATAACAAAGATAGACACATACCTTGGGGACAAAGCTTAATCCAGATTTCCAGGAACAGGAAGGAGGGGAGAAGGGGAGTCTTTGTTGAAGAAAGAATGAGTTTCAGTTGATGGTGATGGGAAATCTGCCAATGGTTATGGATGAAGGTTGTGCAAACATGATGCATGGGTTTGATGGACATCAGACAATGTTGCATTGGTCGATGTGGAGAGAGAGACACACGAATGAACATACATATGCAGGAACCCTGGTGGCATGGTGGGTTGCCAGCTGCACGGTCAGCACTTCAAAGCTCTGCAGGAGTAAGATGAAGCTCCCTCCTCCTACAAAGATGTATAGCCGCAGAGACCGGAAGAGGCTGTTCTACTCGGTCATTATAGGGCTGCTATGTGTGAGAGTCGACTTGATGGCATTGAATTAGTTTACTACATATACAACTATATATACTTATATGCATGTGCATACATGAGTTATACTCAATTAGTGTGGCCTGCCCAGCCATCATCCCTTATGTGATATACAAATAAGGCTGGATTTCACAGCCTGTGGTTGTGGTTCCATTTTGGATGTAGTTGAGGCACAGGATGTAATTGAGCTCTGACCTTGGTACAGGGTGGGAATTGGACCACAGTCTTTGGGTAATGGCTATCTTGTTTACGCTTAAGGAGCCTTGGCAGTGTAGTCATTAAGCATAGTACTGAAAAACACAAGGTCAGCAATTCAAAAGCTACCACCCTCCATAGGAGAAAGCTGGGTTTTTCTACTCATGAGTTTCTACTCATACAGTCTCATAAACCCACAGGGCCAGTTCTACCATGTCCTACAGGGTGCTAGGAGTCAGCAGTGACTCTATGGCCTTGGGTGTATAGTGGATGTAAGGAATTACATCTCACAGCCAAGTGGAGAAAGAAAATTTTCTGGAATGGCTTGGGGGAAAAACCTTGCTGATTAAGATTAGTAGGAGGCCAATGCCTACAGGAAAAATCTTGCCATAGGCCTTTGGTCGTGTGTGCACAAATAAGATACAGTCCAGGGCTGGAGAACAGATGCTTCTGTTGGGGCAACATTTTATTGTAACTCTGACCCAGTGATTGGTTTCCTGCACCGGTTCGCCTGTGAGTAATTGCGAACAGAATCCCCAGCAGTACCATCCTGCTTTGTATAAAATGAGTCAATTGAGAAGCAGGGAATATGATCTCATCACCCGCCAGAGCCAGGAGTGGAGTTTGACCTCTGGCCCCAGCACTAGCTGACCCCTGTCTGGCCAGTGCACTTTGGATTGAATTGCCTTCCCCACTGTGTGAGACATGAGACATTGCCTCAAATTTCCATGAATTCTGTGGGACACTGCAGCAAGTCTCCGAACCCAGAGCATCAGGGAGCATATGAGACTCAGGGGAATTGTTGGGGGAAATGGAGCAGACCGACATCTTACAAGAGTTGGATTTTGGGTCCCCTTTCAAGCTCCAACTTGTTGGCAGTCGTTTGTTATTCCTACGTGTTTGATCAGAGACACAGGAGCAAATGAAGGGAGAGGAAGAGAGAGTGGAATACATTCTGGCCCACCACACCTTGAGAGTGATATACCCATTCAGAGCAGCCAATCCAGAGAGTTCCATAGGATTGACTTCACTGTAAGACACAACATCCCCTGCTGACCCAAGGTCCTACAGGGACAAAACTGGAGACACAGTGGAAGAACTACACCTGATCTGACCCAACCACATTGAGGTAAAACACTAAGTGAGTGTAACAGAACAGAAAGAGGAGCAGAGCAAGAAAGTCCTGAGGGAGTACCAAAAATAGGCTTTGAAACCAGGGTTTGATATCCCATCAGAGTCAACCAGAAAAATACTTCTAAAGGCCAACAAGCAATCCTTGAACTATTTGCAGACTTTTCTTTTTATGACATTGTTTTTTGTTGTTGTTTTGTTTTGTTTTTGTTTGTTTTAAATAATTTTATTGGGGGCTCTCACAGCTATCATAATATTCCATACATCATCTGTATCAAGCACACTTGCACACATGTTGCCACATTCATTTCCAAACATTTTCCACTTGAGCCCTTGGTATAAGCTTCTCTTTCCCCTCACCCCCGTTTTAAAAAACATATTATTATTATTATTATATTATTATTATTATTATTATTATTATGCCACTGGGGCTCAACCTCCCCCCTTTTTAAATCATTTTATTGGGTACTCATACACCTCCTTTCATGATCCATATATACATAAATTGTATGCAGGTCTCATTTGTACACTTGTTACCATCATCACTCTCAAAACACCCTCCCTCCACTTAGACCCCCAGTTCCAGCTCCCCATATTTCCCCCCTCACTTCCCCCATGAACCTTTAACAATTTACAAATTGTTATTGCTTTTCCCTATCGTACACTGTCCAGTGTGTCCCTTCACTCACTTCCCTGTTGGCCGTGCCCCAGAGTGGAGGTTATATGTAGATCCCTGAAATTGGTTTCCTCTTTCTACTCTACCATCTTTCCACCCTCCCAGTCTCACCACTCCCATCACTCATTCTGAGGGAATATCTATCCTAAACTCCCCATGTTTCCGATTCCGTGTACATCCCCTGTTCTAGCCAGACTTGTCTGATAGAACCGGGAGCATGACAGTGGGTGGGAGGATGCGTTTGAGAACTAGAGGAAAGATGCATATTTCATTGTTACTATACTGTACTTTAACCGGTTCATCTCCTCCCTGTGACCCCTCTGTAAGAGGATGTCTTTTCACCTATTGATGGGCTTTGGGTCACCAATCTGTACTCCCCCCTATTTATAATGATATAATTTTAGTTCTTTGATGCCTGATACCGGATCCCTTCAACACCTCATGGTCACACAGGCTGATGTGCTTCCTCCATGTGGACTCTCTTGCTTCTGAGCTGGATGGCTGCTTGTTTACTCAAGCCTTTAAGATCCCAGATGTTATATCTTTCCATAGCCGGGCACCATCAGCTTTCTTCACCACATATGTTTATGCATACATTTGTTGTCAGCAATCATATCAGGAAAGTGAGTGCGCAATGTTGTGATTTTTAGTTCTTGAAGCCTGATAACTGATCCCTTTGACAACTTATGGTCCCACAAGCTGGTGTGCTTCATCCATGTGGGCTTTGTTGCTTCTTAGCTGGATGGCAGCTTGTTTACTCAAGCCTTTAAGACCCCAGGTGCTACATCTTTTGTTAGCCGGACACCATCAGCTTTCTTCATCACCTTTGCTTATGCACACATTTGTCCTCAGTTATTGTGTTGGGAAGATGAGCATCATGGAATGCCAATTTAATAGAACAAAGTGTTCTTGCACTGAGGAAGTACTCGAGTAGAGGTCCAATGCCATCTGATGTTCTACTACTAAGCCTAAAAGTATATGTTCGTTGATCTATTTTCCCCATCGTCACATATAAGTATATACACTTATGTACATGCCTGTATTTAAACCTCTATAAATACCCTTTACCCCCTGTTTTTTCCTCTATTTCCTTTTACTTTCTTTCCTCTAGTCCCACTATCATGCTCATCCTCCATTTGGGTTTCAGTATTTTCTCTCTGTTACATCACTCTTGATCAATTCCTATTGGACTTCTTGCAGACACATTGTCTCTAATTTTGGATCAATTGATATACCCTTATCCCTAGGCTGGTCAACACCATCTCCTTTCCCCCTCCTCCTCTTCTGCCATAGCCCCTGTAACCATCAGTCCCATTGTTTTCACCTCCTGACTGTTCATGCAGCCTATCTGCAAAGATAACAATATGTACCAAAAAAGCTTCCTAAATTAAAGCAACCAAAGAAGATAAAACAATGATACTAAGAGTTTTGTTTTCTTTTGTTGCTTTGTTTTGCTCTGTCTTATTTTTGTGCATGTTATTAGTTCTGCAGGTTGATGTAGATAAGATAGGATGGATAAACAACCTGGAGGAGAAAACAGCAGGACATGGGAGAGGAAGAGGTGGGGGAAAGAAAGTGATATTAACAAACCCAGGGACAAGGGAATAGCAGGTGATCCAATCAGTGGCAAAGAGGGTAGAAAAGGCCTCATGGTGATTGACTAAGGGTAATGTAACCAAGAGGAATCACTGAAACTCAAAAAAAGGCTGATCATGATGGTGGGACAAGAGGAAAGTAAAAGGAAATAGAGGAAACAATAGGAGGCAAAGGTCATTTGTAGAAGTCTAAATAAAGGCATGTGCATAGGTTAAATATATCTACATATGAAGATAGGGAAATAGATCTATGTGCATACATTTATAGGTTTAGTATTAAGGTAAAAGATAGATATTGTGCTTCTACTCAAGTACTTTCTCAATGCAAGAATACTTTGTTCTATTAAACTGCCATTCCATGATGCTCACCTTCCCAACACGATTGCTGAAAACAAATGGGTTCATAAGCAAATTTGCTGAAGAAAGTTGATGGTGCCCAGATATCAAAAGATCAAGCATCTGGGGGCTTGAAAATAAACAAGTGGCCATCTCTCTCAGAAGCAACAAAGTCCACATGGAAGAACCACACCAGCCTGTGTGATCATGAGGTATCGAAAGGGTCAGGTATCAGGTATCAAGGGACAAAAATTCATATCATTGTGAATGAGGAGGAGTGGAAATTTGGGACCCAAGGTCCATCTAGAGACAACTGGACATCCCCTCACAGAAGGGTCAAAGGGAGGAGATGAGCCAGTCAGGGTGCAGTGTAGCAATGATGATACATACAACTTTTCTCTAGTTCTTAAATGCTTCCTCCCCCACACTATCATGATCCCAATTCTACCTTACAAATCTGGCTAGACCAGAGGATGTACAATGGTACATATAGGAACTTGAAATATGGGGAATCCAGGATAGATGATGCCTTCAGGGCCAGTGGTGAGAGTGGCAATACTGGGAGGGTGAAAGGAAGGTGGTGTAGAAGGAGGAATTGATTACAAAGACCTACATATAACCTCTTCTTTTGGGGATGAACAAGAGGAAAGTGGGTGAAGGGAGATATCAGACAGTGTAAGATATGACAAAATAATAACAATTTCTAAATTATCAAAGTTTCATGAGGAAGGGGATAGCGGGGGGTGGGGGGTCAGGAGCTGATACCAAGGGCTTAAGTAGAAAGTAAATGTTTTGAGAATGATGATGGCAACCAATGTTCAAATGTGCTTGACACAATGGATGTATGTATGGATTGTGATACGAGTTGTATGAGCCCCAATAAAATGATTTAAAAAAGAAAACTAGTGGCAGAGGGAAAAAAACAAATTGTGTAATCACGTTCAGTTCTAGTCCTCCCACCTCCTCCTGCCTTCCTTGTTCACTTTGCTATTCTTGTGCAAGAAATTATGAGCACAACACATATATGATACAGGCAGTTATCCCTAAGTTATCAACTTCTCACTTACAATTCTGCTTGCCCTAGACTATGTCAATTTTCCCATTTAATCATTGTTCTATTGCTTCACATTTTCAAGGCTACTATTAAAATCAGTAGTTTCAATCCGCCAGCCTTTCTATGGGAGAAGGGGAGAACTTTCTCTCCCATGAAGATTTACCGGCTCAGAAACCCACAAGGGCAGTTCTTTGTCCTCTCAGTTTAGGTAGAAATGGACTTGATGGCAGAGGATGCTATTCGTCAGGCTGCAGCTACTTCTTGAACTTTTGTCTGACCTGTCTTTCAAGTGGGCACAGAGGGGAATGCTTACTTTCATTTGCTTTTTCCTTGCTAGGAGTTTTCAGATTCTTCTGTTTTCCTTCAATGCCTGAAATTCTGCAGTGGTAGACCATGCTCTGTGGTGACAGTCACATGTTGTGCTAACAGGTGCCTTTCAGTTCTAGGAAACTGTCTTGCTTCCATAAATTAGTAAATGCTGTATCTCTGGTTCCCAACATAAGCATGCTGACACTCCTGTTGGTATGCAGGGCCGCCTGAATGCCTCCTCTAATCTAATGACTTCTCCCTGTTGAAAGATTGCTGCAAGATGTCTTCAAGTGGTTTTGAACATTTAAAAGTTCTACTATCAGAGTTTAGTGTTCTCTAGCTTTGTTTTTGTAATTTATGCATATATTTCAATGCCATTCTTTTTTCATGTTTAATCATTTTATTGGGGGCTCATACATTGTCTCTCATAATATATCAGTGCCATCCTTATTTCTTAGTTGTACTGTTGTTGGATTTTGACTCTGTGCAGAATATTAGTTCCTTTTATTTTGTTTTCCTCTTCCTGTGGAAGAAACACAAGGCTGTTTGCTCCTGTAAAGACTTAACAGTTGCTAGTATTATTCTAATACTAGGGAGTGTCAGCCTTAAGTCCAAGGACTTTAAGTGACTTGGAGGTAAAGCCCACTCACTTAGTGGAGGTTTCCACCCTGAGTTCTTCAGGTGTGGCCTATGAAGGATGCTGTACACCTCAAAAATATGAGTCTGAAGTCCCAGTAGTTATTAGCACACAGTCTGGTCACCAAGGGCTGCCTAGAAAGTAGGTCAAAAATGTCTAATTAGGAGCTTAGTACCAGGCATATTTCCTCCTTGGGTTCTATATGAGTATTGTGAAGTGTTTTCTGCTGATGGGAGGTGGCGCCTCCCCATTTTCCTTCCAACAGAGATATAATTGCCTTCTCTGAGACATACATGACCCCCTTACTGAAAATGGAATTTTCAGTAAGACTACCTTGTCATGATGGTAGGCATGGTTGTTGGTATGGAGTGACCTTCGTGAATAGGGGGAGACCGGCACTGTATTTGTGAGGGAATGGGAGGCTAAGTTTCAGCTCAGCTCACTTTCTTCATGCCTGCATGCTCAGGCTCATGGTCTGAGTATCAATCCTGCTTTTCCTGGTTTTCCCCATTGCTGACAGAGTTCAGCCTTTGCCTTGGCACCCACGTTAATTAGCACTTGTTCCTCAGTTTGCCAGGCCCCAAATATGATTGCTCTTGTCACTTCTCCCACCCCCTGGCTCCTGTTGTTCATGGTCTAAAAATATCTCTTCTTTCATTTTAATTGTATCTTCAAAGGGAGCCAGTGTCCTGGTGCGTGCCATCCAGTCAGACTCATTTTCCTTGCACCTGAGCCTCTACAATGATTTCTCTTAACTGAACCCAAACCCTTCCCTCCGATTTTCTGGTAGTTTTGCTCAGTTCAACCCTATTGGGTTGTCCTAATTTCTGTGGGGTGCCCTCAAACGGATTTCTACATGTGCCTCCCAGTGCTCCACTCTCCTGCAGTAACTCAGTTTGCAGCATGTTGACCAGAAGTGCAATGCCCTATCATTCTCAAAACAGAAATAGACAGAAGCAGCAACAACAGTAACAACTCAGTGCCATCCAATTGTTTCCAGATCATGGTCATTGAGTCATTTCTAATGCAGAGTGTGACCATATAGTAAGGTGACCAGACATCCTGCTTTTTAACAATCTGTCCTGTGTCCCGTGGCATTTTAAAATTAAATAAATATATTTCAATACTATTTCTGCATTTTGTGACCATTTTTGTTGCTCCATATAGACCAAATTTTTAATCAAGAACCCCACCCCACGCACCTCCTGGTCAACCGTGTCCCGCTTAAAATCCGGTCACTTTACTTTATAGGTCAGGGTGGAACTGTCCCTGTGGTTTTCTGAAGGCTGTGAATTTGTAAGGGGAGTGAAAAGACTCATTTCGCTCTGGCAGAGAGGCTGGTAGCACCTCTCCCTCCTCCCACATAATCTACTACACCACCTGGACTCCTTAGGTGTCACCTGAGCTGTTCATTTAAAACACTCTCGTCTTATACCCTCTGTACCCATTTTCCTAGGACTGTCTTAACAAGTCCCCATAGTTTGGTGTCTTAAAGACATGTGTCCTGTAACAAACGTGAAGGCGAGAATCTGAAATCTAGAGGTCAGCGGGTTGGATTTGCTCTGGAACCTCTGCACCACAGTTCGTTTCTTGCTTCTTCTCAGCTTCGGATTGCTGTAGGTTCTGGTTTCTAGCTTCACCATACCAATCCTCTGCCGATGCCTTCACACAGCCTTCTGTTTGTTAACGTCTCTAGTCCTCATCTCCTAGGCATTCGCCTGTGGATTAAGGGCCCACCGTACTCCAGAATAATCTCCTCTCAAGATTTTGAGTTTATTTATATCTGGAAAGATCCTTTAGACAGAGAAGACCATATTTACAGGATTCTTGGTAAGCACCTATTTTGGGGTCCCAAGCCATTGAAAAATATTATGATCATTAATTACAAGGCAGGAAATCAATATGGGTGACCAGAGGAAAGACAAGGACAGTATTGATGTTTGTAGGAATAGCGAAAGATCCTCGATTCCACAAAAGTAATTATTTGGAAGTTCTGGAAGTTTGTTCTCTTGAAGGTTTCTTATTCTGTATTAACATTGGTAAATTATTTTAAAAATCATAATAGCCATATCTGGATAATAGGTCTCTCTGTGTTTTTAAAAGCATGTTTCTTAATAAGAGCCTTAACTCACTGCTTATTTTCAGATGTTGAATACTGGGGTCAAGGTGTAAATGGTTTTAATCATGCAAATTAAACGCAATCTGTCACAAAGTACACAAAGAAACTTAAATGGGTTTTTGGAATTGTCCTTCCCGACTACCGACGCTATCAGAAACATATTCATTCAGAGGGAAGTATCGCAATGCTATTTCCTCGTGATGAAAAATCAGAGATGCAGGAGAGAGCATTGAAAGCGGGAACAGGCTGCATTTTCAGATGGCCAGACTGCTGAGTAAAATAGCTTATTGCTTTTTAAATTGCCCTATATTTTCTCCAAATTCTTAAACAGGCCCTATGATTCATCCCATGTCTTTCAAATCTGGCGACTTCAAGAAATGCTGATTGAGATTCTCGGTAGAAGTTGCAGCAGTTGCAGATGATCTAAGACCTTACTCTCCTTTTTGCCGGGAGCTATCAGACAGCAGGCCTCTGGGTCCTTGAATAGGATGCCGAGACGCTCTGAGCAGGTGTAGGAAAACCCATTCCAGAGCAATCATCCCTGC
>PVJH01018577.1:23309-44929 GCA_004026705.1 Nesogale talazaci | reverse complement strand
GTGATTATCCTCTGACTTGCAGGAGTGCTGACCTTCACTTGTTAACTTTGAAAATAACTTTGTTTCATACCTTGGCTTGTTGCCTAGGCTTGCTTACCCTATAAACTTGTTTTATTTCTCCCTAATAAACGAGACTTGATCAGACTCCTGTCTTGTCTCCATTCTTCGCGTTTCCTACCCATCTTCATCTTTCAGGCTCTGGACCCAGGAATCCACGTTCGAGTGTCCCGCGGGCGGGGACAATTGATGAATACCTGAGTAGCTAAATAAAATTACATATTTTCCCAATGACTGTAGTTGATAACAAAAATTTTTGATTGATGCAAGTTATGGTGTTCATAACTGTGATAAACAAATTTGTGCACCAACGAAGTCATGATTCAAGGTAAACATAAATTTGGGAAAAGAAATAGGAACCATTTCCAAGTATTCATTATAATGTAATTGGTTAAAGATTATCTGCCACTGGAAATCTCTAAAATTCTTATAAACATTTAGTGGCAAAAAAGTTAAATACAAAAATTGCAGCATCAAGATTGATCTCAAAGTACAATGCTATCTGTAATAGGACTTACTGGATATAAGTTCTTATATCCAAAATAAGAACTTATTGGAGGAAGATCAACAACTTCATGTGAAAGACCATTTTTTATAGTTCTATTGGTGCATAATAAACACGTCACACAGTTTGATATTTCAAAAATACTAAAACAAGTTGTGCAACCATCACCACAATCTATTTCAGAACCTTTCCTTCTTTCTCATTTTCATTGTTTTTACCTCCCCATTTCCCTTGATACCCCCTATTATGTCTCTAAGTAATTACTAATCCAGTTACTCTCTCTATAGATTTACCTACCCTGGATTTCATATATAAAAATTATACAAGAGGATTGAACCCCGGTGGTGTAGTGGCTGTGCGCGGGACTGCAGCCCACTGGGTTGGAGGTTCAAATCTAGCAGCAGCTCTCCAGGTGCAAGGCTGGGCCTACTACTCCCCACTACCAGAGGGCAGTGGTGCCCCCCCAAAATTATACAAGATTCAAACAAGAAACAAACTGACCAAATAAAACAGAGAAAAAGTCAATAAAAAATAAAGCAGACAATATTAAAAATGGAAACAACTTTTCTCAATAGCAGAAATAATGACTATTCATAGAGGTTTCTCCAGATAGAATACAAAGAAATAAAATTGATCATGGTGATGATTGCACAGCTCTTTTTAATATGATGGAACTACTGAATTTAATTATGAACAAATTATTGCCAATACAACTGTTAAAAAACCTAATTGACAGGGGCTGAGCTCCGGTGGCATAGTGGTTGTGCACGGGACTGCGGCCCACTGGGATGGAGGTTCAATTCCAGCAGTGGGGCTGGGCCTCCTACTTCCACCACTGGAGAGCAGTGATGCGCCCCCCCCCAAAAAAAAAACACAACTAATTGACTACATCTTTGGGAAGAGATGATGATATCAGCACTAAGACCAGGACAGGGGCTGATGGTGGAACAGACCATCAATTGCTCATATGTAAATTCAGATTGAACTTGGAGAAAATTAAAACAGGACTATGAGAGTCAACATATTACATTAACTCTGAGTTTTAAGGACATCTCAAGAACAGACTTACTACATTGAATATTAACCACAGAAGATCTGATGAACTGTAAGAAGACATCAAAAACATTATACATGGAACAAGGAAAAGGTAATTAAAAAGAGAGGAAAGAAAGTAAAGATCATCATGGATGTCAGGAGAGACTCTGAAACCTGATCTTAATTGTAAAGTAGTTAACAAAATTTGAAGAAATGATGAATAAAAGAGTTGGACAGAATATTTCAAAAGCAGTTCAAGAAAAATACAAAGTAAAATACAAAAGAAAAATACAAAGTAAAATACTATAATGAAATATTCAAAAACCTGTAATTTGAAGACTGAAAATGAAGGGCATGCTTATCTCAAATAGAGAGGACAAAAGAAAATAACCAGGTATAAGATTCTATGGGCCAAATATTGACAGATTCAGGAAGCATCAAAAGAAGAGGAAATGTTAATGAACTCTTTCCTGCTATTTTAGGACTACAGTACTGGGTTTAACTTACTACACAGAATATATTGACCTACAGTAATGCACCAAATTTTTACTGTATCTTATGATTCTGAAATGAGGAGATAGGCTTTGAAGGACAGAGAAATAGAATAAAAGGTAGCTGAAGTGTATATTATTGGCCATTACTAGATGATTAAATAGGAACCTTAGTAGTTTAATGAGTTATACATACTGGGAATCCTTACAAAGTGGCCACATTTATATCATTATATAACTTCAAAGTGACACATATCTTGGGAGGACACTACTCAATCCATGACAAGGTATTTCATAGATATATATATGAAAGATATATAATATATATGTGTATATATATATTGGTGTTTGTATGCATCTGTATACAAGGAGCCCAGGTGTAGTGGACTATTGTGGCAGATGCATAATTTCAAGTCAACTCAATAAATAAGTATGGAGTGGAGTCTAGCTTGTCCATTGGGTCACAGTCTGATTGATGCCTCCTTGTGAGTATGCTCTTCTTATGAGAATTCTGGGAACTTTCTTTCTCTTGATCCTTCCATCAAAAGAGGCAGCCTATGCTCTCTCTCTGCTTCACCTTCCTGGTGGAGGAGTCACTAAGGGAGTTGGAAGAACCCCATGGAGACTCATGCCAGCATTGAGATTTTCCACTGGCACTAGATTCACAAGACTTTTTCACCCATTAGCCTATGATCTTCATGCATTCGGCATCATTACATGTATTTCATGAGTATGAAGAGGATTTTAATAATTGGTATCAAACTTATGAACCAATAATCAGACTTATGGATTCGATTTGGACTGGGATTGGATTTTTTCTCAATTTACATTTGCTCTTTGATATAAAGTTCTCTCCTACACACGAGTGTCTCTGAATTTGTTTCTCTAGTCAACCTGGACTCACACAGTTATGTATTGGGCTGCTTGCTTCAAGGTCAGCAATTTCAAATTA
Source organism: Nesogale talazaci (assembly GCA_004026705.1). Lineage (NCBI taxonomy): Eukaryota > Metazoa > Chordata > Mammalia > Afrosoricida > Tenrecidae > Nesogale > Nesogale talazaci. The sequence goes on along the minus strand of PVJH01018577.1, from coordinate 41,889 downwards.
CCAACACCTCCATGGGAGAAAGATGAGGTTTCCTATTTCCATAACTAGTTACAGTTTTGGAAACCCGGAACTGACTCAGTGGTTTTGAGTGAAAGTTGATTAAGGATAAGGGAATCGAGTATATGAGTAACTCATCTTGCTCTTGGCTTTTAGTCTGCAATATGAACAGGGTAACATTTTTTTTTAAAAGAGTCAACGAATCCAGGAAGATAAGCCCCCAAATTCATAGTGTTTCTTGTAACTGAGAACTACAAGCAGAACTTGTAAGGGGACTGGATATTTCTTCAAAGTTGCCTGGACCAGTTGTTTCATTATCTTGCCATTAGGTGGTGTGTCAGTCCAGATAGACTAGAAAAACAAGTTCATAAGCATGTGTATGCATATAAGAGAGTTTTATATAAAGCATAATTGTACATTAAGAAAGCATTCCAATCTAATCCAGTCCAAACCCCCAAGTCTGATATTAGCTCATTTGTCCAATATCAGTCTTTAAAGTCTTCTTCAGACTCAGGAAACACATGCAATGATGCTGAATGCTAGATCATAACAAGCCAGATGGGTAGAATACCTTTGGATCCAGTGGTGTTATAAACATCTCAGTGCTGGCTAGAGTGTCCAAGTGGCTCCTCCAGCTTCAGAGGTCTGGTTGCAGGCATGTGGCTTGTCCGGCTGAGGGCACTAGGGTAGCTCCATGTGGCTTCTCCTCAGGGATATTTTGCAGGAAGTCAGCCTTGTCAGCAGAGAGTCTCCAAGTGAATGTTGTCTGTAGAAAGTCTCTAAGGAAGTGAACTGTGAGACAGTGTTTCTGCCTCCAAGAAAGAATGATCACATTTCCCAGAATTCTCAGCGGAAGGCAACACCCACATGGAAGTCTCATTGACTGTCTCCAGATTGACAGGCTGGGCTCCAGCCCTAGACTCTTAATCCTGGAATTGACACTAGATGAGGTGACTGCCACAGATGGCTTAGTCTTGTCACTGAGCTGAAGACTTTAAGTCATTATAAAATTTGATAATCACTTATGTGAAAATTCTAATGTAGAGTTTCAGTTTCTTCTGATGGATTGACATCAGAATAATAGTAACCTATTATTCTATAATAAACTATGCTAATATATGGTGATTTGAAACTAGGAGTAGGCAAGGTGTTCATGGATTGGGAATTTGAGCTTGACTTAACTAGAGGATGGTTAGCTACTTGTGGTAAATGAGGTTTCCTTTACATTTGCTGGAAGGTTTAGCCTGGGGGTTCTACAATGGCCTCATTCTTACATCTAGAGCAGTCATTCTCAACCTGTGGGTCATGACAGGAGGTTTCCTGATTCATAACAGTAGCAAAATTACAGTTATGAAGTAGCAATGAAAATAATTTTATGGTTGGGTCACCACAACATGAGGAACTATATCAAAGGGTCGCAGCATTCGGAAGGTTGAAACACTGGTCTAGACCATTGTAGGCTGGGGTTATTTCATTAAGCTCCTTCAGAATTTTTGGTACCTGACATGCTCTCCCTTTAGCTATAAGATGAAGTAGACTCATTGAAATGAGTCTTGGTACCAATTTGGGATAAAACAATTAGGTGATATGTGGGTATCTTTTGCAGAAAATTCCATCAAAGGGTGGGTTAGTATGGGTTGGTTAGAGAAAAAAATCCAGAGGGATTCAGAAAAAAATCCAGAGGGATTCAGTATAAGAAAGAACTTTATGAGGCCTGGTGGCTTAAGTGGTTGAGTGCGGGACTGTGGCCCGTGGGTTTGGCGGTTCAAATCCAACGGTGGCTCTCAGGAGCAGCACTGGATAGCGCCCATGACAACCAGAGGCAGTGATGCCCACAAAAAAAAAAAAAAGAGTAATAGAGGCACTCATATGTATAAGAAAGAGCTTTATATCAAAGAGTAATTGCATATTAAAAAAACATTCCAGTTCAGATCAAGTCTGAAAGTCCAATGTCAGTCCATAATCCCTCTTCAGATTCAAGCAACGCATGCAATAATGCAAAATGTGGGAAGACGAGAGGCCAATGGATACAAAATCTTGTTGATCCCGTCGTGGTGGAAAGATCTCCAGGACTTCTGTCAACCTCAGTTGACTCCTTGTGACTTGTGAAAACAGAGAGAGCCTGTGACCAACGGGGATGGGGCTGGCTTTAGAGAGCCATTTATCTCGATTGTCCTCCAAAAGAAGCTGCAACCCAATTCGCAGGCTAAACTCTGCCACCGGATTCCAACATTTTTATATCTTCAAGTTGGTATGAAATTATGGAAGTACCACAAAAGGTTTTTGCATCCCAAGGAATACTTATTCCTAAATTATTATTATTATTATTATTATTATTATTATTTGCTTTTCTTGTTTTGGAGGGGAATCACTGCCCTCTGGTGGTCGTGGGAACTACCCAGTGCTGCTCCTGAGAGCTGCCTCTGGATTTGAAACCTCCAAACCCGCGGGCCGCAGTCCCTCACTCAACCACTTACGTCACCGGGGCTCAGCCCTATTCCTAAATTATTAAGGTTATCTTAGCATCTTATTCAAGAAAGGAAAAGAAACTAAAGCAAAAAATCAAACCCACTGCCATCGGGTCTGCTGTGGCTCAGAAAGCCCCTATAGGACAGAATAGAATAGCCCCTTTGGTTTCTGAGGCTGTCAAACTTTCAAAGAATATTAAGTCTCAGTTTTTCTTCCAGAATAACTGGTGGTTTTGAAAAGCTGACAATGCAGCCCAACGTGTGGTAATCCATTACTCCACTGGACTCCTTAAGTAAAATAGAATTCTCAAGAAATAGTTTAACTCACTGTCAATATCTATCAGTAGAATCATCATGCCATGCTTCATCAAAATGGTCTTCTGGCTGTATGCAAATGAATTAAACTTTATCTTGCAGTTGTAACTGCTACATAACAGCATGACAGCCCTAGTACATTTACAAGGAACAGAAGTAGTAATCTGTTTTGAATTTAGAAAGCTTTTATGGTTTTCTCCCCCATAGTAATATATCTTTTATTGGCCAACATTTTTCTAAAATACTTAGACTGCTACTTTTGTCAACATTTCAAATATGACATATATATAGAAAACTGTAATAGCCATAAATGTACAGATCAATGTATTTATAAGGCAAATGTACCCTGAAACTGTGGCTTTATTAAAGAGGAAGAATGCACCTAGAACCTCAGAAATCACTCTGAGTCCTCTTGGTATCAGTAGTCACTTCCCCAAAGGGTAGATTCACTCCACTTGTCATACAATAGATAGGATTTTCCTGCTTTGAATTTTTGATACATGAAATCACACAGCAGGCACATTTTTGTGTGTGTTGGTTTCTTTTGCTCAGAATGATATATGTGAAATTGTGGTTGCAGATTATTTTACTCTTATTGTTATACTATTTCATTTTATGAATATACTACAATTTATATGTATACATTCTGTTGCTGACAGGCATTTGATTTATTTCTCGCGCTTTGGGTTAGAATGAAAAGTGTTGCTGTCATTATGTATACAAATCTTTTGATATAAATATGTCTGTCTGCTAAGTATGTATTGAGAAGTTGAATTACCAGGTCACAGGGTATACAAATATACTATTTTAGTTGTCCATACCAAATAGTTTTTCAAAATGAGTTGTGCCAATTTATGCTCTTATCATTGTATAACAGTTCCCTATTTTCTACATTTATTCCGCATTTGGAGTAGTAGATCTTCTCCCTTTAGCTTTCCAGTTGGTGAGGAGTGATAGCACAATGAAGTATTTTTTATCACTTATATAAGTACTTTTTTTTTGGTTTATTTTTTGGGGGCATCACTGCCCTCTGGTGGTGGGAGTAGGAGGCCCAGCCTTTGCTCCTGTGGAGCCACTGCTGGAATTGAACCTCCATCCCAGTGGGCCACAGCCCCGTGCACAGCCAGCATGCCACCGGGTCTCAGCCCCCATAAGTACTTTTTTAACACACATGTTTAAGTAACTTGTCATTTCTATACTGGATTGGGTGCCTTTTTCTAATGAACTCATCAGAGGTGTTTGTCTCTATTCATATATATTCTGGATAAATGTTTTTTATTGGATATATTTATTGTGAGTCTGTTCCCCCGTCTCTGGCTTACAATCCCAAGACTGTATGGAAACCCAATTTAATGTTATTAATCTAGAATATCTAAAGGCTTCTGGATATGCATCATTTAGTGACCTTTTTAATAGTTTCCCAGTTTTCCTTATAGACATAAGAAGTCTCTGAAGCTACAGAATGAGTCTTGAAATAGGAGAAACCACCGTGTGTGCCAGGTACGTCACAAAGGACTGCTGCAGGTGATGTCCGAGCAAGGATGCGTTATCTAGAATCACAGACGCAGATGTGAAGGGAGGGGCAGTGAGTCAAAGCATCAGGGGAAAGTGGTAAGCAAAAGGCAAAACAGCAAAGATGCCCTGAGAGCAATGATAAGGAGCAGGAGCTGTTTTGTAACTTCTTGGGTAAACCAATAGGTGGACCCAGTTTTGATAACAGGCAGAGAAAATTATGTGACCCAGACAAATGGCTTGACTCTAATTGAAGAATAGATAGTCGACATTTTAATCATTCTCAATCTTCAGCCTTCCCAAGTTGCATGTTCCATTATTTGGTATTATATTTTATTTTCCATACTAGCCTATTTTCTTTACATTTTAAAGAAAATTCTAAGAATGTAGGTTGGCTGTTTCTAAAGCATAATCCTAGTCAAATAGGATTATGTAATTGGGAGAAGAGGTGGAGGAGGTAGTGCAGAGGAAGAGGGGGAATGGTGAATCTCTGAACTCCTCAGTATTTAATTATGCGTAAATCTGTCCTTTAGAACTTTCAGACACCTTCGGGAAAGCTCTTACACTGGTACTACATTGTATTATGCTTTATCTCACACCTTAACTATCCCATTGAATTTTTCATTCATTACATGGGCCATATAGGCTTTTTTGATTCTATTGACTGTAAAGGTGGAGAAATAGTATTTCAATGTTACGCAACCCTGAAATTTCTGATCCACAGTAGCTTTTGGGATTCTGGATAGAATTTCTTTGAGGTTCAATTTATGCAAGGAGTATATATTAATATTTACAAGACATTGATGAAATTTTCCATGGTGGAAAGGTTATCAACTACCGGTTTGAATATTATAATTTATGGCAGTACTTGCTTACTTGAAGAGAAAGATTCTGTGGGATGATATTGTTCATCAAGTAAGTACACTTGTGATAAAGCCTGTCTTTTTTATTCCCAAGTAACAAAGGATTGATTAAGATGATCATGAGAAGATTCTAATTGCATCATTTATTTTTTTTGGCATCACTGCCCTCTGGTGGTCGTGGGAGCTACCCAGCATTGCTCCTCAGAGCTGTCACTGGATTTGAACCACCAAGTCTGTGGGTTGCAGTTCCACACTCAACCACTTATGCCACTGGGGCTCAGCCCTCTAATTGCATTATTTTAAGATTATCTTTTATTTATGTGAATTTTTATGAACTTAGAATGGAAAATTTATTTTTGGTTGCTTACAGGAGTTATTTACTATATATATTTTTGAGTGAATGAAATCACAAGCACTTTTTTATTGTTAAATCATTTTATTAGGGACTCTTATAGCTCTTTCGTTTTTTAATCATTTTATTGGGGGCTCCTACAACTATTATCACATCCATACATCAATTTAATTGGGCATGTTCGTACAAATGTTGTCCTCATTCTTTTCTAGACATTTACTTTCTATTGAGTCCTTGGTATCAGCTCTTTCCCCCCTTCCTTGCTCCACCCCCCCATAATCCATCAAAAGATTATATATTGTTATTATTTTCATCTCTCACACCGACAACTGTCTCCTTTCTGCCATGTTTTCTGTTGTTCTTCTTCCTGTAGGGGCATGTATGGATAGGCGTCAATCATTGTGACTGGCTCTCTCTTTCTCCTTTCTCTCTCTCTCTTCTACTACCTTTCTGGTATCACCCTTCCTTCTCCTATTCCTCGATTCTGTGTGTCACAAGCTCCCATCCCTTTTATACCTGTGTACATGTTCCCATCTAGTCTGAATTGAGAAGCATGGTAGTGGAGAATGAGAAAACCTCAAGGAACCAGAGGAATATAGTGACAACCACTATTTTTAAATCAACATCCTTCACTGGACTCTTTGTATTCTCTATTTTTTATCTCCTAGAAAATCTTCCTTTTGTGAATGGAGAATTTTTCAAGACCACATTCTGTCACAGTTACAATCAATACTTTCTTTCAGTTCAATTAAAATTCATGTCCACATGCCCAAATGATGTAAAAAAAAAGGTCAGTCACTACTATGGCTTTAAAAGTGTAAGATGCAAAAAGCAAACCAGCACACACAGAAAATCTTTTCTGTTATGAAAACCAAAAAAAAAAAAAACCCAAAAACAAGACAAAAAAATAAAAGCCAGAACCAAAAGCCAAAATGTCAGGGCTAGAAAATCTGTGGAGCACTGAAAGTTGATGCAAAGGCATCTATAGTCATTATTATAAGGATGCTCTTCCTCTAAGTTATCATCTTTAGGCTTGACTATCAGATTGACTTTTCAAGAGTGTACTGCTTTTCTGCATTGCTTGTTGTAGGATTTTATAAAAATGGCAGCTAGACTCTACTTTGTTTAAGCTATCCATTTCCTGCATGCTATTGAAGTATATTTGGATCCAACTAAGTAAAAAATATGAGAATATCACTTGAGGCTAGATAGGAATTAAGGATATAGTCATAAAATTATATATGATGGCATATAAATTGTTTCCCAGAAATTTATTTAGCTTTTACATCACTGCCACTTATTAGTTCATCCTGTTTACAAACAATGAAATGTCAGAGAAGGGTGAAACAACAGAAACTAAAATATATTCAAGGTTATATGAATGAGGTATGGAAACTCCCCAAAGCAAAACAGACCAGAGTTTGAGTAAGGTCTGGAGAAAAGGCTTGCAGAATATGAGATGAAATTTTAGTTGAGCAACACAGTCTAAGATTCAGATACAGAGGAGTCACCCAAAATAAGAAAACAAGGGAATGTGGAATGTGAGTGTGGTAGGCCAAGATGAAATACAAGAGCAAATGACCAGATGTAGTGAAATTTATGTGAAAATTCTCACTACAGATTAATAAGCACAAGTAAGCTTAGGTAAGCACTACTAGTGCTCCATCCTTGGACTGTAAACTTAAAAAAAGAGCTTTGTGTCTGTAGAAAAGCGCTGTGAGGTTGGGAGGGAGATAGATGCTCTACCTAGAAGCAAAATCTTAGAGGTTGTGGGCAAAAAAAGTGAAATCTGTGCTTACCTTGTATGTTAGGTTGGTTTGACTAGAGAAACAAATCCAGTGACACTCATGTGTAAGAAAAAGTTTTATATCAAGAAGTAATTGTAAAAAAAAGGAAAAAAGAAAAAAAAGGGAAGTAATTTTATATCAGGAAAACACCCCAGCCCTGTCCAACTTAAGACCATAAATCTGATAGTTGGTAGATCCAAAAGTAGTCCATACATTTCTGCAGCCACAAACTATGATGTAAAATGCAAGAAGATCACAGGCTGGCGGATGCAAAGTCTTGTGGATCCAATGGGACTAGACATACCTCTAGGACTCGCGCAGGTCTCAGCAAGACTCATCAACAGGAAGGTGAAGGAGGGAGAGAAGGAGGTTCCTATGACCCTTCCTGTGAGGAAGTCATTCCCACAAGTAGGCACCATATTGACTCCACCCCTATACTTCAAGTTGACAAAAAGGTATGTAACTACCACATCTTGCTTACTGGTTAATCCAACTTCCCCTGACTTTAAAGGTAGGATAAATACACTTAGTCTACTTCAGGCAAGAATATTACTGTGACCTATGTGCTTTATAATGCATTATGAATGGTCATAAATCCTTTGTTGGATTCGAGTTATGCTTGAGAAGTTAAAGAAAGAGATGATCTGTTAAATAGAAACAAGGAGGTCAAAGCTTTATTCAGACCAGTTATGCTAAAGTTGTAAAATAGTTCCCATATGAGGTTCATTGATCCTATCCTTTTACAAAAAAAAAAAGAAAAAAAAGTCTGGTAATCTACTTTAGGAGATCTGCCAGTAAGAAACCTATGGGGATTTTTAACCCAACCCCTGGAGGACAAATAACAGAAATCTGGATGAAGGGAGTCAACAGACAGTGTAAGACATGAAATAACAACAATAATATATGATTGATCAAGGATTCAAGAGGGTGGGAGGAAGGGGGGCAGGGGAAAGGAACTGATCCCAATAGTTTAAGTAGAAAATGTTTCAGAAATGCTGATGGCAACATATGTACAAGTGTAAGAGCCCCTCAATAAAATGATTAAAAAAAGAAAGAAAGTCCTATGGCCTACAAAGTGCCTGTGTTAGTCCGGGTAGACTAGAGCAGCAAATTCATAAGAATGCATACACACACATGCACACACACACACACACACACACATATATATGCAAGATTTTTATAGAAAAGGTAATCTTACATTAAGAAAGCATTCAAACACAGTTCAATTCAAGCCCACAAGGCTGATATTAGTCCATATGTCTGATACTAGTCTCTAAAGTCTTCTTACTTACGAAACACATGCAATGATGCTGAATGCCAGACAATCACAAAGCCAGGTAGAATGCCTTTGGATCCAGTGGTGTTGTAAACATCTCAGTGCTGGCAGGGGTGTCCAAGTGGCTCCTCCAGCTTCAGAGGTCTGGTTGCATCCATGAGGCTTGTCCAGCTCAGGGTATTAGGGTAGTTCCATGTGCCTTATCCTTAAGAATGTCTCACAGGATGTCAGCCTTGTCGGTCAAAAGTCTCCAAGCAAGTGAACTGAGACAGATAGTGTCTCCACCTCTAAGAAGGAATTTCCATATTCCCAGAATTCTCAGGAGAAGATCAGACATACACAGAAGTCTCATTGGCTAGCTAGAGATTGACAGGCTAGACTCCACCTCCTACATACTTTTCTTGAAAAATTATTTTATTGGGGGTGCACACACATCCATTTTATGCAAAGCATATTTGTACATTTGTTGCCATCATCATTCTCAAAACATTTTCTTTCCACTTAAGCCCTTAGCATCATCTCCTCCTTTTTCCACTCTGTCCCAGCTCCCCCCTTCCTCATGAACACTTGATAATTTACAAATCATTATTATTTTGTCCACTGTCTCCCTTCCAAGTTGTCTGTACCCAAGGGAGGAGGTTATATGTAGATCCTTGTAATTGGTTCCCCCTTCCCTTCATCCTCTGAGTATTGCCACTCTCACCACTGGTCCTAAAGCCATCATCTATCCTGGATTCCCCATGTTTTTGGATCCTAGATGCACCTGTGTTCATCCTCTGATGTAACCAAATTTGTAAGGTAGAATTCAGATCATGACAGTGGAAGCATTTAAGAGCTAGATAGAGGAAAGTTGCATGTTTCATTGTTGCTACCCTGTACTCTGACTGACTTATCTACTCCTGTAACCTTTCTGTAAGGGGATGTCATTTCTACCCCCTACACTCTTAATCCTCAAATTGACATCAGATTGGGTGACTGTCATAGTTGCTATACACAGCTGACCACGGAATGATTCAGGAATGGTTCAACATTTCTTTTCATTGTGTAAAAGGGCACCATGAACTGGGAGCAACTCAGCAGCGGCTAGCAGCAGCAGCAGCAGCAGCAGCAGCAACAACAACAACCACCCTCTCTTCTTTGAAGGGAAGAATCTGTGAGGAAGATTTTCCATTCCTTTTAGGTGAATATAAGTGGGCTTTTTAAATGTAAAAGCAAAATTGAGAACAAAAATATACATCCCAGAAATCCTAATTTGATTATGATCTCAAATCTTCTTGTTTGCATGTCTTATAAGTGTGTATAAGTCCAATATTGTACTACTTTCCATATTCTCAAAGGTTGTGACATCCTCTGTGAATGGGACATCTCTGGCACCACAGGAGGAAGAAAAGAACAAAGACTACAAGGTCCTGCTTGCCCTGTGCTTCTTCAGGCTGATCTAAGTGCAAAGCTGCCACTCACATCAAAGGAAATGCAGCTTACAGGGATGAGAAGGAAGATCAGACACTGGCACTTAGCGTTTTCCTTTTATTTTCTCATGATTGCTAATGCCAGCGCCCCCGGAGATGGAAGCATTTCAACATCAGTGGAGGCACATTTTTAAAAGCACCCATGTTTACATAGGACAGAAGCAAATAGAAATGAATATTAGAATATTTATATGCATACCCAGATATATTTTATAGTCATTTAATTTCATGATTTTAAAGAAATGGTGTTCTTAGTAAGGCACATAGAGAAACAGAAAATAATATAGGATATATGGAAAATGTCTATCATTGAACAGTCAACTAACCTGGATTATTAATTTTAGAAGCTATATATAAATCAGTGGTATTATCAATGGAAGTTTAAAAACCATTACAGAAGATTTTTCAGCTCTGTGAATCTGATACAGTTACAGTGCTTAAAAACCAAACCACACCCACTGTCATGGAGTCCATTCTGACTATATTGACCCTATATAGGATTTTTGATGCTGTAAATCTTTATGGGATCAGACAACCTCATGCTTATTGCATGGAGTAGTTGGTGGATTGGAACTGATGACCCTTCAAGCAGCAGCCAAATGCCTCGTCAACAGTGGTCAGTGTTTGAAATAGCCACTAGCAACACAGGGAATTTTCATACAGTATTCTTTCTCTGTATCTTTGTTTTTCTCTCTTCCTGCCACCTCCATTATATATATGCTAGAAAATTTTACATGTGGAAAATATATTTTTAAAGTGACATACAGGTTTATGGATATAGGAAGCGTGACTGCTATTCTACCAAGCTTTATTGCTCTATTTTATTGATGTCTAGACCTCCAAGCAAGGTTAGAGATGAGAGATGCTGTGTCTGTTAGTATTGTAAACAAAGTAGCATATGAAGGTCCATTGATAGTCTAATTCAGAATAACTGGTATGAACACCCCTTCCTCCTGCTGTGGTATTCTACTATTTAGAACACTCTTTCTCTTTTGGACCCTCAGTGCTAAAGTTCTTCTTGCTATTTCCTCCCCATAGTCCTCTTTTCAGAGTCTACTACTTACTCATTAAGTCAATGTCAACTTATAATGACCCTATGAGACAGGGTAAAGCTGCCCCTGTGACTTTCTGAGATTGTACCTCTTCACAGGAGTAGAAAGCCTTCTCTCTGCTCACAGAGCTTCTGGTGGTTTTGAACTGCTGACCTTGAGTTAACAGCTTGATGCTATTACACTATGAAAATAGAATCATGAACCTGAAAACATCAGGTGTTTTTATCTTAGTGCTGTGACCGAGGCATACCAGGAAGAGAATTGACTGATGTGTAATAATTCATAATCACAATATTTTAGCTTTTGTAAGATAATGGAACATCTTTGACTCTTTGCCCCATTCCCCAATATTCATGTGCACACACATATATGTACACACACATACATATAGTACATGGAGAGTTTGGGCTTCTTAACATTTTCAGAATCCAATACTAATAGCAATTTTTAACCCACATGGAAAAAAGTTCATTAATTGTAAAATAGGGAATCACCTACATAGACTTGTCTTTTAAAAAAAATAGTATTTTGAGAATTATATAGCTATACCAAGATGGTGTCAGTTTTTGCTCATTTTCTTTTTCTTTGCCTTGAAATGCTTTTCTAAGAATAATGAATAACATCTACTATATCTGTCTACCAAATGGTGATGATAATTTCTCAATTTAAAAAATTAGATATTTCTGAGCCCGGTGGTATAAGTGGTTGAGTGTGGGACTGCTCTCAGGAGCAGCGCTGGGTAGCGCCCACAACCACCAGAGGCAGTGATGCATCCCCTCCAAAAAAATTGAATATGATAGAAACAAAATGTGGGGTTTCTACATACAGTAAGTTATTGTTCAGTGTTGACTATGCTTTGTCTGTGTCGTTAAAAATTGATCAAGTTGTATGTAGCCTAAATTTTCCTCATGTGAAATCAGCCTCTGATGATCCTATTTATGAATGTTTTCCATTCAGAATCCAGTGATAGGTGGGAAACATTACGCAGCTACCAAACCAAGATGCTCAATAGTTTAGAAAATTGACCCATCAGAAGTCTCATAGAGATTCTTACCATTTATAGTCAATCAAGGTAAGAAGAAACTGAATATATATATACAGATATATATACATATATATTAGTACTGAGAACATAAATATTCTATTTTAATTTTATTTTCCAGGATATACAAAACAGGCCATGCTTATCTCTCTTTTAAATTACTATATCTGGCAAATTCAAAACAAGAAAAAGAGAAATATGAAAACTACACATAATTGCTAAGCATCCGCATTTTTAAGAAATTATTATTTAGAAGTGAAACGTATTATACTCAGTAGTGATCGACTATCTGTGAATTAAAAATTCATTTGCAATATTATATTTAATCCAAATTATTTAACCTAAATAGATAATATATACAAATCAGAGTTGGTACCTGGTAGAAGCTAAGAAACACAGGCTATATTTTTAGAAATCATTACATATTATTTTAAAATTTTGCATATTTTCTTTAACCTTGAGAAATACACCGCGCTAAAAACATTTCTCCTCTGGTATATTATATAGCAAAGTTGTCTAAAAGTAATTTAACCTATCTTCTCTACAAATGGAAAATGTAAAAATGTTGGCTTTTAATTTGTTTCTGACCTCTATAAAACAGTGACTTTTACCTTCTCAGCTAAGAGAACTGCTTTTTATGTTTGCGTACCTTTCAATGTAGAATGCCTTATGATCCAAAAGGTTGCTTGTAAGTCAGGTGTTCTGAGCTTGGAAGTTTTGCTAATAAACCACTGTAGGATTTTGTGAGCCAGCCCATTAAAGATGCAGATGATGGGAAATACCTTTCATATAAGCCGTAAGAAGGGGCACCTGCCTTGTTAATTGTAGTCCAGAGGAAAGATATGCTACCTCAGAATTAAACCTGATTGTTTTCGAAAATCTGCCTCCAATGGCCATCCTTACCTATGTGAGTACTTGACTGTGCTTTCATATCCGTTTAACATCTCTTCCTTGGCTGGTGCACAGTCCTTCTCAGTGACCCCTGCTTCAGTTCTGCCTGGGCCCAGGGCCCTGGGTCACTGACTGAGCCTAACAAAACTATTCAATTCCTTTGATTAACACCACTCTAAATTACATCAGTTTTTATCTTGCCATTTTCCATTGTAGTGATGGGGCCCCAAACAAGGCAGAAACAATTTTTTTGGCATCACCGCTCTCTGGTGGGAGTAGGAGGCCCAGCCTTGCTCCTGGAGAGCTGCTGCTGGATTTGAATCACCAAGCCAGTGGGTCTCATGCCACACTCAACCACTACACTAGCGGGGTTCAGCCGACAGAAACAATTTTATATATAATTGTGGCAGTCAATTACTTGTTTGTCACTTTCATGATTGTGAGTATATGGGTGGAGCTAGTCTGTCAATCTGGGGATAGCCAGTGAGGCCTCTGTGTGGGCATGGCTTTCTCCTGAGAATTCTGGGAAGTCTCGCGGTATTTCCCAATTGAAGAAGAGAGACTTGACTCAGTCTCTGGGAATCAGTCTCCGGACAAGACAAGATGGAGGCATGCTGATGGATCCTGAATCCTGGAACCTACAGGAAACGAAGGAGAAGCCACCTGAGCTTGCCCTGATGGAATCAGACCTCTGGGGGCTGCAGAAGCCACAGAAAGAGCCTTGCCAGTGCTGAGATGCTTCTACCACCAATGGATACTGCTGATGAACCCTGAGCCCTGGAAATGAAGAGCCATGGGGAGACCCCTGCCAGAACCAGGATGCTTCTACTATACATGCTTCATGAGTCGGAAGGAGACTTTATAGACTGGTATTCGACATATGGACAAATATTGGACTTAGGACCTTGGACCGGACTGGGTTGGGATGATTTCTCAATGTTCCATTCCTCTTGTATATAAACCTTCCCCTTAAATCCATATGCATGTTTATGAATTTGTTTCTCTAGTCTACTCGGACTAACACAACGATGCATGGAGCCTTTGTGGATGTGGGATAAGAGTTGGGATAGACACAAGGTTATCAGTCAAACTCACCAGTCAGAAGAAAGATGAGGTTGTCTGTGCCCACAAAGGTTTACAGTATTGGAAATCCTACACATACTCACCATGCGTTGGAATCAAGTAGACGAAAGTCTTTTTTTTTTTTCAGTATCAAAATTAGAATAGAAATCAGAATCATGGAGAGACTTGACAAAAATCAGTATCTTCTCCTTATGTGGAAGTTAGAGTATATGAAATAATTATACCAGGTATGAGTTCACTGAAGATTCAGAAAAACTTTGAGGACTATTATTATCCTTATTTTACAGTCGATGAAACTGAAGTTTAATAAAGGAATTAAGCTACTTGTTCCAACTTTAAATGTTGGAATTGTGGTTCTAACACATCCATTACTATGCTTCCCACGCTTACTAAGTTACCAAATAAATTGGTTGGTTCTTCTGTTTCAGTCATTATCCTAAATGTTCTGCGTATTAACTTACTTTGGTACCATCCAGTTGGTTCTGATAAACCAAACCACAGAAACCTTCTGGACAATACAATTTAACACCAACCATGCTCGCACCCTCCTCACAAGGGTTCCTGGGCTCCAGCCCATTGTTGCACCCACTGTGTCTTCCACTCTCTTTGAAGGCGTTCCTCTTCTTTGTGCTGCCCCTCTGCTTGACTAAGTATGATGTTCTCCTCCTCTCCTGTCGATATATCCAAAAAATGTAAACGCAGTCTCACTGATTTTGCTTTTAAGGAAAACTCTGGCCATACGTCTTCCATGGCAGATTAGTTAGTCTTTTCAAAGGTCCATTGGCACTTTGTCTATCCTTCGCTGGCACCACAATCCAAGGTACCTATCCTTCTCCAGGCTTCCTTATTCAATGTCCAACTTCCCCAAGTACGTGAAGAAATTGAAGTGGTCATGGTTTGGGTCAGGTCCATCTTCATTCTAAAAGTAACAACTTTGGTTTTCAACACTCTATAGTGATCGACCCACTGCAGATCGACCTAATGTCACGTGCCCTTTGTTCTCTTGACGGCTGTTCCCATGAGCAGTGATTGTGAATCTAAGCAAGACAAACGTCAACCTTCTCTCCATTTATGGTTTTACCTACTGGTCCAGATGTGAGGGTGGTGATCTTCTTTACCTTGACTTGTCATCAGATTAAAGGCTACAATCCTTGATTGCCATCAGTAAATGTTGAAATCCTTCTCATTTACAGAAAGCAAGATTGTGTTATCTGCTTATCACCAGCTGTTGATAAGCTTTCCTCCAATCCTAATCATAACTCATATCACCATAACAAAAGCTAGGTAATCCACTTATTATTAATCATCATCAACTTATTAACCATCATCATCTCCCCCTTTCTTTCTTTTTTTTTTTTTTGGTGTCACTGCCCTCAGGTGGTGGGAGTAGGAGGCATAGCCTTTGCTCCGTGGAGCTGGAATTGAACCTCCATCCCAGTGGGCCGCCGCCCCGTGCACAACCACTACGCCACCGGGGGTCAGCCCCATATCCCCCTTTCAAAGTAAAAAAAATGAGGATCAGAAGGGTCAAACCATGTCCAAATTTCCACAGAAATTTGTGAGTGTCAGAGACAGGTGACTCAGAGTCTGTGTTTATAGCCTGAACACAGTACTGAGTAGCAATACTAACTGACCTCAAATAAATACTGCCATGGAGTTTATTGCTATTTCATAATTTCATAAGTTTATTGCTATTTCATATTTCATAAGGACAAACTGGTTATAGGGTTCCCCTGCCTGTTGACGGGAAATGAGTTATGCACTGAAATTCTTCTACTTTCTTAAAAAAACTTTTACTGGGGCTCTTACTTCTTTTTTTGTTTATTTGTTTGTTTTTGTGGCATCACTGCCCTGGTGGGAGTAGGAAGCCCAGCCTTGCTCCTGGAGAGCTGCTGCTGGATTTGAACCATCAACCCTGTGGGCTGCAGTCCCAGCACACAACCACTACACCACCAGGGCTCAGCCTTACTTCTTATCACAATCCGTACATTCCTCCATGTGTCAAGCACATTTGTCGCCATCATCATTTTCAAAGCATTCTCTTCCCATTTGAGTCCCTGATATCAGCTCTCCATTTCTTCTTCCCTCCTGCCTGCATTCCCTCATGAACATTTGATAAATCTAGATTATTTTTTCCATATCTTACATCACCCTCTATCACTCCCCACCCACTTTTATGCTATTCGTTCCCTTGGGAGTGGGTTCTAAATTGATTCTTGTGATCATTTATCTCTTTCTCCCCCCCTCCCCCAATCCTACTGGTATCTCTACTCTCCTTGTTGGCCCTAAGGGGTTTATCTATCCCGGATTCCCTATGTTTCAGGCTCTTATCTATAGAAGTGTGCATGCTCTGGTGTAATCTGACCAGAGAATTGAGGTAGAATTGAAGTCATGATAGTGGGGTGAAGGAATCACCCAAGAGTTACAGGAAAGTTGTGTGTTTCATCGGTGCTACACTAAACCCTGACTGGCTCATCTTTTCTCTGTTACCCATCTGAGAAAGGATGTCCAGTTGTCTACAGATGAACACTCCAACCCCCATTAATCTTGGGTGTGATTATATTCTGGGTCTTAGAAGGCTGATACCTGACTCCATTGACACCTTATGATCACACAGACTGGTGTACTTCCATGTGGGCTTTGTTCCTTTTGAGCTAGAAGGCCACTTGTTTACTTTTAAGTCTTTAAGACCTCAGATGCTATCTTTTGATAGCTAGACACCATAAGTTTTGTTCATCACATTTGCTTATGCACCCATTTTGTTTTCAGCAATCATATCTGGAAAGTGAGCATGACAGAATGCTGGATTGTTAGAAAAAAGTGTTCTCGATGCACAGAATTTTTTTCCCCACAATCAACACATACATCTATTGTATACAAAGCCCATTTGTACATTTGTTGCCATCATCATTCTCAAAACATTTTCATTCTACTTAAGCCCTTGGTATTAAAGCCTCCTATTTCCCCTCCCTCACTACACCCCTCTCTCATGAACTCTTGATAATTTAGAAATTATTATTATTTAGTCATATCATACACTGTCCGATGTCTCCTTTACCCAATTCCCTGTTGTCTGTACCCCAGCGAGGAGGTTATATGTAGATCCCTGATATTGGTTCCCCCTTTATACTCCACCTTCCTTCCATCCTTCCACTTTCACCACTAGTCCTTAAGGGATTATCTGTCCTGAATTCCCCATGTTTCTGATTCCTATCTGTACCAGAGTACATCCTCTGGTCTAACCAGATTTTTACGGTATTATTAAAATCATAATGGTGGAGGGGAGGAAACATTGAAGAACTAGAGGAAGGTTGCATTTTTCATTGTTGCTACACTGTACCTGGACTGGCTCGTCTCCTACCTATGACCCTTCTATAAGGGCATGTCACTTTACCTATCAATGGGCTCTGGGTCCCCAATCTATATTCCCCCTCATTTATAATGTTATAGTTTTTAGTTCTGATGCCTGATGCCTGATCCCTTTAGCACCTTGTGGTCACACAGATGATCACTTGTTCACCTTCAAACATTTTTAGACACCAGATGCTATATCCTTTGATAGCCAGGCACCATCAGCTTTCGTCACCACATTTCCTTATGCACACATTTGTCTTCAGTAATTGTATCAGGAAGGTGAGCACACAATAATATGATTTTTAGTTCTTTGATGCCTGATAACTTGTTACTTTGATACCTCACGGTCATACAGGCTGGTGTGCCTCTTCTATGTGCTTTCTGTTGCTTCTGAGCCAGATGGCCGCTTGTTTACTTTCAAGTCTTTAAGACCCCAGATGCTGTATATTTTGATAACCGGACACCATTTGTTTTCTTCACCACTTTTGCTTATGCACACATTTGTCTTCAATGATCAGATGCACAGAACTTTTAAGGGCTGGGTCAACAGTTCAGATGCACCAGCTTTTTTTGTGAATGAAGATAAGGTATTTAAATCTTGATTGATGGCAATAAGAAGGTAGTTCCAAGGTTGTGAGACTGTCAATGCTGGAACTAAGAAAGTCTTGAGCAAATCAGGATGTCATTACCTTGGCTGTGCATGAGTCAGAAGTCATGTTTCTTACTTTCTATAAAGTGATATTTTTTTCATCACTATGTTGTTCAATGTGACTACATCTACGGTAAGAGACCATGAATAAACTCAGTAGCAGCAAGCTGGGGTGAACTATGGAACAGACTCTCAATTGATGAGATATAAGTCCAAGTTAAAGCCAAAGGAAACCAAAATATATTCAAGAGTGAAAACACAAACTTGGGTCTATTCCATCTGAATTTTGAAAGCAAGGGCAGGTTTACAGCATTGGATATATATATATATATATATATATATATATATATATATATATTGCATCACTGCTCTCCAGTGGTGGTAGTAGGAGGCCCAGCCCCACTGCTGGAATTGAACCTCTGTCCCAGTGGGCCGCAGTCTCGCTCACAACCACTATGCCACCGGGGCTC
>PVJH01018577.1:0-23209 GCA_004026705.1 Nesogale talazaci | reverse complement strand
AATTTCAAAGGACTACTCATGAAAGCAAAGCAAAATGTTAAAATAAAATGTCCAAAGAACTAGAATTAGAAAACCAAAAAGACGACCATGTTCAACATATCTTAACCTTAAAGAACTGAAAAAAATCCAAGCCTCAAATTGCAATATTGTAGGATTCCATGGGCCAAAAAATATTGAATCATGCAGAAAACATCAAAAGAATACACAGAGTCACTGTAAAAGAAGTAGTTCACATCCTACCACCGCAGAAGGTAGCCTATGAAAAAGAATCAAAGGTAGAAGAAGAAGTGAAAATAAGCCCTACACCAGGTGTGATAGGATTTTGTTCCAACATGGCACCTGAAGACAATATGGACCTGTCAATCAGGCCACAACCTGATGGAGCCTCCTTATGGGCATGGCCTTCTCTTAAGGAGGATCTTGGGAACGTCTCTCACTCTGCCTTCACCTTCCTGTGGAGAAGTCATCGGGAGAACTGTCATACCCCCTTGATAGTTCTACCACTACTGGATCCACAATACTTTTCATCCACTGGCTGGTGATATTCCTGAGTTCTGCATAATTGCATGTGGCATTGTGTGTCTGAAAAGGAACTTACGGACTAATATCAGACTTATGGACTTGAGTTGCACTGGGATGGAATGTTTTCTTGTTTTATAATGATTTCTTGATATAAACCTCCCTCTAACATGTATATGAGTGTCTCTGGACTTGTTTGTGTAATCAACCAGGCTAACACACTAGGTACAATGAACCTGCAATGTTATATTTAATGTTGTTTCTGTTTTTAGAAAACTAGAAAATAAAACATCCATTGCCATGATAAAATGTATTAAAGTAAATTTGATATGCCAAGAAATATTAATGTCAACCAATAATCCTATATTATCCATCCCTAGGTGTTTTTGAAAGATTACTTAGAGTCTGGAAGGATTCTGACAGGATATAATTTATAATAAGTAATATAAATTTATAATAAATTTATATTCCTACTCCCTGACCTAGGAAGTTATGATGATTCTGTCAAATCTTTGCTCTGAAGCATATAGAGCATATAGAGCAATTGGTATGTGAGGAATCACGTATGTGGTCTGATTGCAGAACTCTGTTAAGCTTCCTTGCCTGGTATATTTTGATGCCTATTTGTTGGATATAAGACAGTACTGAGTTGTGAATCCACCGGGATAGTAAATCATGAGTAAGAGAAAAAGTTACACATGACAATTGAGAAACAAGAGGTGGTAAGGATGATTTTTGGAAACCAAGATAAAATTCATGGTTGAATTTTGAATGTTCTTTGAAAACATTTATTTGTATGAGTCTATTAGTTAACTTTATTCTCTTCTTGGAGTCGATGAAGGTGGCTGGATTGCACACATGATTAAACACATGGCTACTAGCTGGAAGGTTGACTATTTATACCCACTCACAGGCATCATGGAGGACATACATGATGATTTGCTTCTGAAGAGTAGCCTTGAAAATTTTTATAGATTACAGATTTACTCTGAGACATAAGTAGTAATTGACTCAGTGCTAACTAGCAATAACAAAATGGTTAATATGGGGGCTTGTCTAGGATTTTTTCACATGATTTCTTTTTTACTGTCCTGTGTGTGTGTGTAAGTTCTTAGGTGTGATGAAGATTTTAGTAGTAGAATCATGTTAGCCAGCTTTGTCTGTAGGTGGATGTGTCCCGGGATGCTCTTAACCACCAGATGGTTATGAAAATTTCAATAATCTTAACTTAGTTTGGGATGATTCTTAGGCATTGTTTCTTTTCATAGACTGAAGCTACTCTCTGTGGAGGTCACATACTTGCTTAACTTCTTCCCTTTTTTGTTCTCTGCTTTCCCAACTGATAATAGGTTTCCTTCAGAATACACCCTAACGCAGAATCTACTTCATGGAACCCAACTTTATGATAGATCTAAAACTGATTAAATAAATTGTAGAATCCCCAGACAAACATTACAACCTAGCATGATCTGAACTGCGTAACATTTTGGAGACCAAACTATAGAGACTGAAATGAGATCAAGCAAAAGGATTTTGAAGACAGTGAACATATACTGTAAGATTGTGAATGTGGCATTATGTCTTTTCCAAAGCTTATAGAAGTGAACAACACCAAGAGTCACCCTAATCTAAATTATGGACTTTCACTAGTAATACATCAATTTAACAAATGCATCACAGAGTTGGGAGGAGAAAATGATGGGTCTGATGGTTTCTGGGGGGCACAGGGGAGGGGGGAGGGCAAGGGGCATGGACAAGCTCATGGATGGGGAGAACAACAAGCAGTCTGGAATTGGTGGCAAGGAGGGTGTGGGAAGTCTGGTAGGGCTTAAACAAGGGTAATGTAACTGAGAGGAAGTACTGAAACTCAAATGAAGGCAGAGCATGATGGTGGGACAGGAGGAAGATAGAAGGAAATAAAGGAAAGAACTCAAAGGCAAAGGGCACTTGCATAGTTGTAAACACAAGCATGTACTTACATAAATATAATTATATATGATAAGGAGGGAATAAATCTAAGAACATATACTTCTTGGTTTAGTACTAAGGTAGCAAATGGACCCGGGCCCTCACCCAGGTGCTTCCTCAATGCAAGAACCCTTTGTTCTATGAATCTGGTATTCCATGATACTCACTGGCTCAATACAATCACTGAAGTAAAATGGGTGCATAAGCAACTGTGGTGAAGAAAGCTGTTGGTGTCCAGTTATCAAAGGATATAGAGTGGCTGGGGTCTCAAAGCTTGAAGATAAACAAATGTCCATCTAGCTGAGAAGTGGCCAAGCCCACAAGGAAAAAGCATACCAGCCAGTGTGGCCATGAGGTGTTGAAAGGATTAGGTTGCAGGCATCAAATATTAAAAAAAACAAAACAAAACATTTCATTGTGTACTAATTTTCCTGAGGTGATCACTGAGGACATGTGGGGGCATGAACAAGAGTGGTGAAGAAAGCTGATGGTGCTTGGTTATCAAAAGATATAGCATCTGTGGTCTTAAAGGCTTGAAGGTAAACAAGCAGACATCTAGCTCAGGAGCAACAAAGCCCTCTCTAGAAAAAGCACACCAGCCTGTATGACCATGAGGTGTTGAAAGAATAAGGTATCAGGGATCAAAGAACAGGACGCACATCACTATGAATGAGGGGAAAGACAGGGTGGGGACCTAAGGCACATTCGTAGGCAATTGGACATCCCCTTGCACGGGAGTCGTGGGGAGGAGAAAGGACAGTCACAGTGCAATGAAGTAGTGATGAAATATACAACTTTCCTCTAGTTCCTGAAGGTTATCTTCCCCCAACTAGCATCATCCCAATTCTACCATACAAATCCAGCTGGACTGGAAGAGGTACACTGGTACAAAGGGGAACTAGAAATTTGGAGAAGCCAGGAAAGATGAACCTCTCAGGACCAGTGGTTAGAGTGGAGTTACTGGATGGGTGGAGGGAAGGTGGAGTAGAGAGGGGGAGCTAATCACAAGGTTCTACACAAAACCTCCTACCTGCAGGGTGGTCAATGGAGGAGTGGGCAAGGAGAGCTGTCAGGCAATGTAAGCTATGACTAAAATAATTTTTGAAGTATCGAGGGGTGATAGGGCAGGGATAGCAGGTAGGGGAAGGGATGAGAACCTGATATCAAGGCTCAAGTGGAAAATCAGAGATTTGGAGAATGATGACAACAGCAGGCATGTGAAGGGGCTTGGCACAATATATGTATGTATGTATGTATTGTGATAAGTGATGTACAAACCCACAATAAAATGACTAAAAGAGAAAACACATAAATATTTTACTCTATATTATGTACCACAGTAATTCAAGAGGTTAATAATAAGAGAAACTAGGAGAGAGGTAATCTAAGAATTGTAATTTCTGCTCAGGCTTTTCTTCTTACTCTAAACTTGTTCTAAATCATCCATAAATTAAAATTAATATGGTGGTTTAGAAGTATAGTTGTGTATTCCCAAAGAAATTTACAATACATGGTTAGGTGAAAAATGTTATCCCAATATTACATTTGCTTTTTTAATTTTATAAGGAAAAGGTATTGGAGTAATAAGTCTTTATTCACTCTCTACCTTCCTGATATCGCTGATACTTACAGTAGCCATTACAGCATGTACCAGATCAACAATAAAAAGAAAATGAAGGATTCCTCTTTACAGAAATTAAAAAAAATCCTTTCATGGGGGGCTCATACAACTCTTATCACAACGAATACATAAGTTTATTGGGTGTCAAGCACATCTGTACATCTGCTGCCCTCATCATTGTCATAATCTTTAGTTTCTATCTAAGCCCTTGTCATCAGCTCCTCATGTTTTCCCTTCCCTCTCTGCTCCTTCCATAAACCCTTGATAATTTATAGATTATTATTACTTTGTCATATTTTACACCTCGATCCCTCCCTTCACCCACGTTCCCATTGTCTGTACCCCAGGGAGGAGGTTATATGTAGATCCCTGCAATGGTTCCCCCTTTCTACCCGCCGCTCTCCTCCACCCTCCCGATATTGCCACTCTCATCACTGGTCTTTAAGGGATCATCTGTCCTGGATTCTCTATGTTTCCGGCTCCTATCTGTGCCAATGTAAATCCTTACAGGACTTCTTAAGGATTTAGTCAGATTTTTTCTCAACCAGATGTAGGGTATGTAACATGGTAGACATACCACAAAATACTAAGAGTTATCTTCAGGAAAAATAGTTCTTGTACTTTTTCTATTTATTTGTATTTTCTAATTTTTCTCTGCTAAAAATAATAGCCAACATTTATTGAACACTTATGATCAAAGTTCGGTAACATGTGCTTTCTATATATTATTCAAAGTATTCAGGAACTCTAGAACAGCCATTATTATAAACACTGTGTTTTGGGGAATGTGTATAAAGATAAAGTGAGATTAAGTAACCAACTCAAGAGTAAGCAGCTAATAAGCAGCAAGTGGGAGTCAAATGAGTATGACCTCGGAGTCCATACACTTAACCACCACACTTGCAGCAAATCTCAACCTGTGAATCTTTACCCCTTTGGGGGTTGGATGACCCTTTCACTGTGGTTGCCTGGTTCATAAAAGTAGCAAAATCACAGTTATGAAGTAGCAATGAAAATAATTTTATGTATTTTTGGGGGGGTCACCACAACATGAGTAACTGCATTAAAGGTTAGCAGCATTAGGAAGATTGAGAACCATTGCTCTAGTGTCTCACAGATGATTATATGATCCAGTTTATCAAGCTTCAAAAGCTGAAAGTAAAAAAACACACAGACACCAAAGCAAAACTCACAAAGGCAGAGTAACTGGGTTAAAATAGATATTAAAAGTCTTTCTGATAACTTTAAATTTCTGTAGGGAAAACTTTGCCCCATCACATTTCCACAGTGATTTCCACTCACAAAAGTAGCGGCTGTGATTTGCTTGTGGTCTTTTTCACATTTCCTTATTTAAATGTGATGGCTGGAGGCTAAGAGCCAAGATATCGGTTGGCATGGCTCTCTGTATGACAAATTGTTAACTATGTATTTATTTCTTACTCTACGGGATTGACTGCTCTTATTGTTTATTAAAAAAACTTTTATTTTTACTAAATGTGATATGTTTGTGGCCAGATGGCACCAATTTACTCCCAGCTGAACTGAGGCTGCTTGACCATACTCCATGCTGACAAATAAGATTAGAGAGTCTCTTGTGTGGTCGGAAATTGTTCAATATTTCAAAGAAAGTTCTTCTGGAAATAGAACTGCTGCTGATAAATGTGATATTGAACAACAGTGGAACAGATTTTTCCTTATAGTAAATGTTTAATCTAATTTCCCATTAATCTTGTGCTTCTGGTGTTATCTCCAGTCCTTAAATGCAAAACCATCCCCAGAACCTGCATTAACGTATGGAATCCAAAACAATGAAAAATAGCAGCAACTTAAAAATGGCAAGGACTCAAGGGGACCCCTATGGCTTCATTGTCTTTGCATACGCTCAGTTTGCTACCCCTCCCAAACCCCGGGATTATTTTAGGGATAATGGGGAGGCTTTTGGCCCCACACAGATCATGTGCATTTGGCCTATCCCTCCCGATGGCATTACTGTATATATACTCTGACGGAAGTGATTAGCCTCATTAGAAAGCATGGTGTTTCGTGCTGGCAAGGGAAGATATTTTTACCGAGGGTTAAAATAGTATGGACTTTACTTGTAAAAAGTATCATAAAAATGTAAAGTATCCATTTTAGCTGGTGATGAATTGGCATCATTAAGGGGGGGGGGGTGGAAAGACTGTACCAAACTCACTGTCGTCATGTGAACTCTGACTCATAGTAACCATAATTAAATTTTTCAATGCTAAACATATTTTTTCTTTATGATAAGAAAAGAATGTTATTGTTTATCCATGTTTCTGTATCAAAGGTAAGCTTTTAGGTTTGTAAAGAAAGGGGCATGAGCTCAGTCCTTCCCTCTGCAATCAACACTAAAAACCGTTGGGAGCAGACCGCTTCATCTTTCTCCCCCAGAGCTTGGAGTGGCTTTGAATCCCCAGTCTTGTCATTAGTATCCCAAAGCCTAAGCACCCAGACCTCTAGGGCTCCTTGGACATAAAATCAGCCAAACTCGTCTTGGAGAATATTCCGACACTTACTGCCCCTGTGGAGGGTTTCTGAGACTGCTAATCTTTATGGCAGCCGAGAGTTGAATCTTTCTCCACAGCAACAACTGGGTGGGTTTGAACCGCTGAGTATGCAGCACCTATACTTATTCACTCTGTACACTGAGCAAGCGATCTGAGAAGATGGATGATGGGAAGGAAAACTTGGCATCAGGAATAGAGGGAGTTTTACAAACAACCCATGGGGTGCAGAGAAGACAACCCTGCTTGCCGAGATTGAAGACGATTTGAAGCACTGAATGAAGGAAAAGCAAACTAAGCAGGAGTCCTCAGTTTAAATTGCAGCTAAATGTACTGAAAACAAAAAATCCTCATAACTGGGCCAACATTTTGCTAGACTGAGGAAATATTGAAATTGTTCAGCTTTTCATCTTACATGGAGGCAGCAGTTCAAGAAATTAAATAATATAATAGATTTGGCACATCTGCTGTTTAACATGTCGAAGAGGAAGGAGCTGACCCTGGAGAACTAAGGTGTGTCCTACCCAAGTCCAGATGTTTTAAAGCACCTCTTATGCATGTGAATGTTGGACACCAAAGAAGGAAGACCTAAGGAAAATAAATGCATTTGAATTATGATTCTGGTGAAGGACATTGAAGGTACCATGAACTGTCAGAAAGAAGAAAACAAATTCTCCTTAGTGTCACAGATGGCAGGACTCTATCTCACATAATGTGGACATGGGATCCGGAGAACATCGTTCATGCTTGGTAAAGGACAAGGTCAGCAAGAAGGAAGAAGACCCTTGATGAGATGGACCGATAGAGTAGCTCACACACAACCACTCTTGTAAGGATGGAGCAGGACAAAACAGAGTTTTGTTCTGTTGGACACAGAGAGTTTATGAGTTGCAGCGGACTGAATGGTACCTAATGGCGGCAGCAGCAGCAGCAGCAACAACAGCAAAAACAATCACCACCACCATATGGAGTTCACCTGCGTCATCTGGCACACACAACGATCTTAATTCCTAATATAGTAACTTCTAAATCTCCCTAAGTCTCTTTCTTTCTTTCTTTTTTTGCTTTTGGGCATCACTGCTCTCCGGTGGTGGGAGTAGGAGGCCCAGCCCCACTGCTGGAATTGAACTTCCAACCCAGTGGGCTGCAGCCCCGCACACAACCACTACGCCACCGGGGCTCAGCCCCAGTCTCTTTCATGAACCTTCTTGACACTCTTTTCTGATAATTTGAAGAGCTACTTTCAGTCAACACTGGAGCTACTCCAGATGTATTTATTTCTTGGTCCAAAATGGCGACAAAGTTGGAAAGTACACCTACAGAGAATGTTAGAGCATGCTCCTTAACTCCGGTGCATGCTGTACTCTTCCCTGATGTTTGAAAGGAGAAGAAGAGTTTTGAGGAGCTGATACCAAGGGTTCAAGGAGAAAACAAATGTTTTGAGAATGAGGATGGCAACAAATGTACAAAGGTGCTTGACACATGGGTGGATGGATGGATTGTGAAAAAAGTTGTATGAGCCCCCAGTAAAGTGATTTAAAAAAAGTTTCCTTTGAGGTAAGGGTACTTGGGGATTATTTATCCTTTGGTCAAAGGAGTATTCTTAAGAGAGGAGATCAAAAGAACAATATGTTCATTATTTTTCTTATGTGCACTTGTGACTACATGTATAGCATGCAAATAATTGCTCCTCTCATTTTTTTATCAAATGAGATTATGATTTTTCATATGTAAATGAAAATGTTTCCTTGACAGAGCATAATATTAAGGATTCTTACGATAATCTTACAAGAAGGTAAACCCCCAAAATCGATGCTCATTTTTTTTTTTTTTACATTAGGGGCATAGTGCATTTGGAATTTGTGCCACCAAGGCAGACTGTTAATGAAGCTTTCTATTTAGAAGTTCTGAAAAGATTGCATAACAGTGTGCAACAAAAGAAGCCTGATTTGGCATCAAAGAACTAAAAAAATTATCATTATAATTGAGGGGGAGTACAGATTGGAGACCCAAAGCCCATCAATAGGTGAATTGACACCCCTTTATAGAGGGGTCACCGGGAGGAGACGAGCCAGTCAAGTTACAGTGTAGCAACAATGAAATATGCAACTTTCCTCTAGTTCTTAAATGCTTCTTCTCCCCATTATCATGCCCTCAATTCTACCTTAAAAAATCCAGCTAGACCATGGGCGATACACTGGTACAGACAGTAGCCGGAAACATGGGGGATTCACGACAGATGATCCCTTAAGGACCTGTGGTGAGAGTGGTGATACCAGGAGGGTGGAGAGAAGGTGGAATAGAAGAAATAGGGAACCAATTGCAGAGATCTACATATTACCTCCTCCCTGGGGGTACAGGTAGACAACAGGGAAATGGGTGAAGGGACACATCAGACAGTGTACAATATGACAGAATAACGATAATTTGTGAATTATTAGGGGTTCGTGGGGAAGGGGAGTGGGGAGGGAGGGGAAATATGGGGAGCTGATACCAGGAACCTAAGTAGTAGGAGGATGTTTTGAGAATGATGATGGCAACAAATGTACAGAATGTGGACTGCATACAATTGATGTATGTATTGATCATGATAAGAGTTGGATGATCCCCCAATAAAATGATTTTTAAAAAGCCTAATTTGTGGCAGAATGGAGATTGGTATTGTGACCCAAATAATGCACCTGCTCAGACAGTGTGCCAGTTTTTGGCAAAACCCAGCATGCCTCTATGGCCTCATCTACCTGACTCATCTGACCTCACTCCTTGGGGTTTCTTTTTGTTTTTGTGAATGAAGAGAGACATGAGAGAACGGTGATTTGACAATGTAGGAAAGGTGAAGAAAAAAAAAAGGAGGTGGTGCTGTCAGCCATCCAAACAGAAGAGTTTGAAAAATGTTTCCAAGAATGGAATCACAGATTTGACAAATATCTTTTTTTTGGGACAAATATCTTTTTTTTTATTAAACTCAAAGTTAGAACTATTTTAATTTTCTAAAACTTATATTTATGACCAAGTAATTTTAGGGCTTTTTTGTGATAGCTACCGAACACCTTCTCTAAGTGTTATTTAACATTCATGATATGTTCTGGGAAACAGAACATGATTTGGACATTGTAAAAACATGATGTAGGGGCTGAACCCCGGTGGCGTGGTGGTTGTGCACAGGACTGCAGCCCACTGGGATGGAGGTTCAATTCCAGCAGCGGCTCCACAGGAGCAAAGGCTGGGTCTCCTACGGCCACCACCTGAGGGCAGTGATGCTCCCTCCCTCCCCACCCTCCCCCAAAATCCATAATGTAGTCTGGTTGTTTTAGCTTTATGCAGCTCAGATAACTTTCATATCTTGGTCAAAGTTTTGAAGATTTGCTTCTTTTTGTGTGTGTCATCCATCATCATAGCCAAGAATTTCTTCATGTCTGAAGCAATTTCTCCAGGTCTGATAGTGGAGTCAATTCTTCAACAGCCTGGAAAATTTGCTGTTTTTAAGGATGACTGAGTGCTGGTGTTGACATTCCTAAACTGCAGGCAATAGCATTTACTTGATTTTCTGCCTTCCTGCTGTTAATCTAGTTTGCTTTCATCAACTGGTTAGGCTGTTTGGCAGCCATGATACTTGTTTGAAACCTAAGATTAGATATTGTTGCTTCAAAATCAATGCACGCAATTTTAAGGTCGATTTTTGGGCAGTTACCTAAACTGGTAACACAGGCCCTTACTATGACTATGAAGATGCCTGTACTGAGGCTGTTGTGCTTGTTATGCCTGGTAGTATTTTCTACCAGGATCCTGTTCTCTGGCTGGGATTTCTGGATTCTATTTTAATCTCCTGGAACCATGAACATATATGCAGCTGGACACTACTACAACAGACATGCGGAACAGACCGCATAGCGGTGAGCAGAGGGTTTCATTTAAAATTAGCCAATAGCTATTTCATTACTTATCAAGATGAACAGCGACACACATGTACAGAGATTCTACTATTCTACAGATCTGGAGAACTATTTATTCACTACATTTTCATTTTTCTCTAACTTAGAAGCTTTCCATCTTAAATGATTTTTTCCCTGGAGCTAAATTAGGAACTTGTAGTTTTCTCATAATAAACACGGGTGTTCTCATCAACTGCATCCTCTGATTTTCTTGTGAGCCTGCTTCAATGAAATCCACATATTTAAAATGTATCCTCGCAGTTTGGCCCAAACCAAATGATTGTTCAAGCCAAAGATCTGAGCAGCAAACTGAGCTGATCCTCTTGGAGACGGTATAGTCGGACACCCCAGACCACTGGGTAGCTGAAGCGAAGACCACACATCCTGAGCTCCCCAGTCTGCTGTGAGGGGAGGACAGCTGATCACTGGATACGCAGTGTTCCCAGACAGCACTGGTCCTAAGCCATTGCTTCTGCCTGCTACCACCACAAAGATGATAGGAATGCCATCTCCTTCATACTCAGCTTTAATCCTCAGAGTTTCATCTGGGCCCTTATGGGCAGAAGTTACTTGAAGTTCACATGGGATGCCAAAATTTCCACAGGCTGCCTTGATGGAGATCAGAGGTTGAGCCCATCAACACTACAACCCTGCACTGACTTTGTGATTTCAGAAACAGCTCTACTCTTTCTGCAACCCACTCAAAATTCTTCTTGACCATCTTCAGCCCTTCAGGAGTGACTTCTTTGAGATCCCGGTATGACTGTTTGTTCTTCTGTTGGCTTCGATCTCCGGATGGCCAGAGTCTCCAGGAATCGTTATCAATAACATCAGCAAGAACAATTTCTTTGGTAGTTACATCAACACCAAATTCAATCTTCATGTCAACCAATGTACAGTCCTGGGGCAACCAAGATTTTCCAGTATTTCAAAGATGGCCTGTGTTGCATGACTCATGATATCCACTTCGGTTTGACCTATTTCAAGTCCAGCAAAGCAAAATTTGGCAGCAATTAGCTGCTCCTCAGACCACTGTGGGTCATTATTGGCATCATCCTTGAAAAACATCTCCACTTTGGGTGGGTAAAACTTGTAGCCCTCCTTGACGCCAGGGTTCCTTTTGAGAAAAAAGCCAGTTGCTACTCTTCGACATACCCACTCAATGGGGATCATCTCACACTGGGGGGCAACGTAGGCCGTGTCTCCCCATGTCTTGGTGAAAGCAGTTTTGATACCTGCTTCCTGCAACAACTGGAAAATGCAACTGGTGATTTTATTGGAAATCGTAGTTTTGCCTTCCAGCTGGTTCTTTCTAGCTGCATTCCCTGCGGTAATCTGATCCTTGGACTGCAGGAGCACTTTGCCTGGGTGATTTACCAACTTATAGACTTCTTTTGTTTTCCCCTCGTAGAGCTTGGGACCAACTGTCACCACCTCTGAGGTCGCCATGATCTCGAGTAGGCTGGGGGCTGCGACGGCGGGAAGTAGAGAAGCTGGAATCTGCAGGGGATTAAAAAAAAAGAGAGAGAGGTCTGGGAGCTTCCCTGGAGCTGGGAAGGGCTGGGACAAATATCTTAAGTGTAGTGGAGAGTACTTTGAAGGTGCTAAGGTTTTTTTTTTAATAAAAAAACAAAATGAAATACGTATCTTTGAAAAAAATTCACTTTTGGAGGGGTACTTTCTTGTATATATAAACATGAATTTGCTCAAACTATTCCAATTTGTATCTGTAGGATTGTCCTTTGTGTGCAGTTCTTTAGTCTTTGTTAATTTTACATGTACTATCTGCAAAAGTGCACATTACGTGGCAGGCTGATTGTAGGTTGGGACTAGCCATTCCAGGCTTTAGGTTGAACTCTCTTGTGTCATCTTTTTCTGCTTCCTCATTGTGTAAAAATTTTGACCATAGCCAAAGCAGTGATTCCCTCCTCTCTCCTTTTTTTTCACTTGTGCTTATTGATTCCTAGGAAAAATGCTGTGCGAACACACCTAACTCCATTATTTCATATGAGTTTCAAGACATTGTAAAATATGTTTGCTTCCAATTTAATAAATCGACAAAAATGTCTCAGAATTGTGAGTGAATTCAGGAAGGTTTAACAACTAATACACAACAGAGACATTAAAAAATCATTTTTGGGAGGCTCCTACGGCTCTTTCAACTTTCCATATGTCACTTGTATCAAGCATATTTATACATATGTTGCCATAATCATTTCCAAAACATTTTCTACTTTAGTCCTTGGCATAAGCTCCTCTTTTCCACCATCCCTCACCCACCTCCCATCCTTATAAAACCTTGCTCAATTATATATATTGTTATTATTATTTTGTGTCTTACACTGTGAGTTGTCTACCTTCAAACATATTTCTGTTATTCATTCCCTTTTTTTGGGGGGAGGTTTATATATCCAACCTAGTGATAGATTCCCCATTTATCTTTTCTCCCCTTCCCCCTCCCAGATGATCCCCCTACCCTCATGATATGGTTACCTGCACTACTGTTCTGAGGGGCCTACTTGTCCAGAATTTCATAAGTTGAGAGTTCTTATCTGTACCAATGTGTGCTCTCCGGTCAAGCCAGATTTGTAAGGTAGAACTAGGTCATGGTAGTTGGGAGGGGGAAGTATTCAGGAACTAGTAGAATGTTGCGTGATTCATTGGTGCTATACTACACCTTGGTTCAATCATCCCTTCCTTATAACCTTTCTGTGGGGGAATATCCAATTGTCTACAGATGGGCTTTGGGCTTCCATTCCAGCTCCCCTTGTTCATATCAATATAGTTGTTTGTTTTGGATCCTTTGATATCTGATGCCTGATCCTGTCAACACACTATGATCACTAGGCCGGCATGCTTCTTCCATGTAAGCTTATTTGCTTCCCAACTAGATGGCTGCTTGTTTAACTTCAATTCTTTAAGGCCTCTGATGCTATATCTCTTGATAGCTGGGCACCATCAGCTCTCTTCACATTTGCTTATGGACCCATTTTGTCTTCAGCCATCATGTCAGGAAAGAGAGTATCAAAGAATGTCAGGCTATTAGAGCAAAGTGTTCCTGTGTTAAGGGCGGCCTTAAGTGGAGGCCCAAAGTCCATTTGCTATCTTAATACTTAACATATAAATATATGCATGTTGGCCTCTATCCCTTTCATTTTAAATTAATACATTCATATACATGCCAGTAGCTATACCTCTATAAATAGCTTTCCCTCCTATTTCTTTTCTTTAATACCTTTCACCTTCCTCCTGTCCCACTATTATGTTCACCCTCCATTTGGCTTTCAGTATTTCAGTAATTGAATATATTGCTCTTGATCAACCCCCACCTGGCAATATATGCTTTTCTTGCCATCAATTTTAGATCTCTTGCTGTTCCCTTATCTGTTTGTTGGTTCCTTACTCCTCCCCACACCCTTCTATCCCATATTCCCCCACAACTGCCAGTCCATCGTTTTCTCCTTGGGATTGCTTGTCCTGCCTATCTTATATAGATAGACCACTGGCAAAATGAAAACAAAAACAGAACATGAAAAAAAAAAGCGCAACTGACAGTTCCCAATCTGTCGGCTGACCCTTCTGTGTGTTTTCCAATCGAGTCTGCTGAGGTGCCAAGCCCTGTGCCCCAAGTCAGAAATTTTCAGACTTCCATGGGTACTCAGTTATTTTGCTTCCCTTGCTGGCCTATTGCACTCCCTTTACGCTTCACCCCACTGTGCTTGGGGCAGGCTAGGCACACTTTCCACACAATGTCTCCAGTGTTGTCTCCCTTAGCACTATGTAATCCATGTTCTTTTCACTCCAAATCACTGTGCATATATTTCAAGGTTACCAACTCTAAAGGATAGAGTTTGAATCTTTACCCAGGCTAGCTTGTCTTTTGAGTGATGCAGGCTCCCTTGGATCCCACAGTCATACCAGATAGATGCCACCAATTTAATTTCATAGCTCTGGCTACTAGAAGAAACAGCTGATAATTAGCAGAGTAAGCAATAGCCAGCCCAAAAGTACATCTATCATTACAGTGTATATATTACTAAATATAGTACACAAATTTGCAAAGAATATAAAATTGAGTAATTTTATTGTGATCATAAAAGAAATATAAGACTCTAATTGCATGCCATAAACTTGAATCCTATTTATTTTAAGCTCAACTGTCAAAAGCTTCTCATTTTCCCTCCTACTTTCATTCAATTCTGTGAGAGCAATATGAACCAGGAGGAGGATTGTTATTTCTGTTTATGATTAGCATAAAAGTTGTCCTGTTAAAGGAACAGTGATCCACCAGCCTGCTTATTTAACCTCTGCCAAAATTCAGTGTCGATACTTTCTCCAGATTCATAAATTATTTTCTCCATTCAGGAAATGTGTCACAAGTTGTCCGTGAAAAACTCAACAAAACAAAATAGGCAAAAAAGAAACAAGAATTAGGACAACTTGTCATCTAACTCCCTAGACAGTTAGTTAGCAGCTGCTTGCTGAAGACAGTTTAAGCATACAAGCTTAGCTGACCAAAGCACCCAAAAGAAAACAAGAAAGAAAATATTTTTCCTATTGTTGGTGAGTTGAATAGCAAATAATTTTGGATCTTGTTTTTTTTCTGGAGCTGTTGTGGTAACACACATAACCAATATAGATTAAAGTATGTTAGAAACATCAAAGAGTATGTACAGATAGAAATTCATTCTAAATTGGTATGCCACCCTCTTCAATCCAACATTTGTATTCTTGAAGTAAATCACCAGATAGTGTCTTTGATATTTGAAGGAAAGAATTGAAATTCATTTGGCATTAAATGACACATAGACAATTTTATCTTTAGTAAGCAAGCAAAGTTCTTTCCAATCTCCTAATGCAACCAACAGAGGAACCCACTATAGATAATATGGACTCTTTTACCCCTGGGTAACACAGATCAGCAAAAATGATAAAGATGCAGTTGTTTTGGTATTGATGATGCCATTACATATTCAACAAATATATTACATTGAAACTTTGGACAGATACTAATGCCTACGTGCTATTTTGCATGGATTAATTGGCATTATGCTATTATGTGGACAGATGCATGATATTAACATTCCTGTCCAAGGAGATGCCAGGAGGGGAACCAGGGTTGTATTTGTTGTCAGAAAGACTTATAGAAACATTTAGGCACATGAACATTTCATAGATAAAACACGAGACAGGCTGACTTGTGTGTCATTGACTTTGTTTTGCATGGGCTGCTTGAAGAGAGATAACTGAATTGGCTAATGGGGAGTGGTGACTGTCAGTGCAGCAATTCCCATGCATATTTTCTCTTTGCATACATAATGACGCACAGGCTTCTGTTTCTCTGGGGCTCATTCAAGAATTCAGTAAGTGAAGTTCCAATGAGCTGGAACCTCTTCCTTCAGCAGATGTTTCCGCAAATTGTTTTCCTGTTGCCATCACTTCATAAGGGTTTTCTAATTCAATAGACGACTTAACTGCCTGTAGGCCTTGTATGTCTCCACTAAGTTATTTTGCATTTTCCTGCTCACACACCGCATGGTTTGAGCATCTGTATTATAGGAATGGACAATCATGCTTAACCACGCTTTGCTCACCTTCCTCCTAGCACGGCTCAATGAGTCCATCCTTAAGATTTGTTTGGAGACTTATGTTGCAAATGTCAAAGTGATGCTGCAGTTTTTTTCCCTATGGATTGACTGAACTCTCATCCGCTTCCTGTTTTGAATGGGACACATGTTATTTGTCACAAGGAACTATCTTCCATGACGTGGAAAATCTACTGATATGTAAAATCACCTCATCTTCATTTTGGATATACAATTATTTGTTCTGGTTGTGGTAGTGATATGATATTTAAATTTTCTCTGGTTTTTAGATATTCGTAAAACCAGAGGTCCCTCATAAACATCTTTTTGTTGTGATTGAATGAGGGACAGTGATATCATTGGGAAATGGAACTAGAGATTGAAAGTGGATAATTTTCCTTCTTTATTTATTCTTAGAAGCAAAGATTCAATTTATAATAACTAAGGGAAATATTTTCATGGTATGGACAAGTGATTGCAAAGATAGTTAAATTGTTATATCCAAATCAGTTCTGCATCACAGGTATCAACCTCCTTTGAGCTGTCAGTTAATTGTATTAAAGTCTAATTCAATTTCTACTTGATCTCCAAGGGTCTTAATACTGCTAATAGAATGGTGGTGAGATCTACTGGGATTTACTTTTGTGAGTACACAATTTCAAGGCTTGAAGAGGATCATAAAAAACTCTAATGGAAAGACTTTATTATACCTTCTCAAAAATGAATTTGAAGACTTCTTAAAATGTGATAATACAAACAAAAAATCATATCAATAGGAATAAGTGGGAGGGCAGAGGGGACACTCAAAGCCTATCAGTAGTCAATTGGACACCCTCATCTGAAGGGGCACAAAGAAGAGAAAATCCAGTAAGAGGGCAGTATAAAATCCAGAGTGCAGAATAGCACTGACGAAACACACAACCTTCCTCTAGTTTTTTGATGTTTTCTCATCGCCCCCTTTCAATATCATAACCCCAGTTTTATCTTAAAAATCTGGCTAGACCAGAACGTGTATACTGGTACAGATAAAAGCTTGCAACACAGGTAACCCAGAACAGATAAATCCCTCAGGACCAATAAGAGGAGCAATGATACTAGGAAGGTAAAGGTGGGAGGAGGATTAAGGGGGAACCAATCACAATAATTGGCATATAGCCACCCCCCCTCCCAGGGGACGGACAGCAGAAAAATGGGTGAATTAAGACAGCAATCGGTGTAAGATATGGGAAAACAAAAAGAATAACTTATAAATTATCAAGGCGATATGGGCAACAGAGGGAGGGGAGAAATGAGGAGCTGATGCCATCAGCTCGAGTAGAAAAAGAATGTTTTAAAAAAGATGATGACAGCCTATGTAAAGAAGTGTTTGACACATGGACATATATATGGATTGTGAAAAGAGCTGTAAGAGTCACCAATAAAATCAAATAAATTTCATAATTTGATGGTGTCTACATCATTGTTAAATAACAATCCACTTGATTTTCTTTCTTTTGTTATTTGTTATTTAATATTATTTAGGATTTCCATCTTACATGCAGTATAAAGAAATGTCTATATACATAGATACACATTTCAAAATTAATTTATTTTGTGTTTTTATTGAGAATCTACATAGCAGAGGCACACCAATTCAATAATTTCTACATCAAGAAATACAAATTTACACTAGCATAATAATGACTCCAATGACAAGAGAAGCCAACAGAGAGTCTCTATTATCTCTTTATTCAGACCTTCTTCCAAAGATTTTGAGCAGAATGTGCTTCGGGATAACCATATGTATGGAAAAGTGTAAGTGTATTGAAAAGCAATAAAAATTCTGGGTTCCATGAGGACATTAATTAGACTTTTTCCCCTGCTGGAGGTCATAAAAATTCAATAAGAACTAGCTTAAATAGGAAAACACAACATAGAGCATCCTGCTAAATATGTGTGCTTGTGTGCATGCATGACTTATTTTATGTGTCTTATTCCAGAGACTCAGACAATGCTATTGGATTTCCATTTCCATATCCTCCTTTCAATGCCGACTTCATTCTCAGGCATGCTATGCCTGCATGATGGGGAAAAAATGTTCCAAAAAACTTCTCATAAAAAAGAAAGGAAGAAAGTTACATTTTCTCCCAAAATTCATAAAGAAAATCATGAAAAACTATTTTTATCAACCCTCCTGAGGTTTTGCTCTCATTCTTGCAAAGGAGATAACTTTCCAGGTTGTAGGACCCTGGTGGCATGGGGTGGCATAGGGTTGTAGGACCTGCTGGACTGCTAACCACAAGGTCAGCACTTCAAATCCACCAGTGGGTCCACGGGAGAATGTGGAAGCAGATGAGGATTTCTGCTCCCTTAAAGATTTACAGCCTTGGACCCACACAGGTGCAGTTCTATTTTGTCCGATAGTGTCATTATTAGTTGAAATTCGCTCAATGACATGGAGAGTCTTAATTTTTTTTTTAAGTATCACATGCTCCAGGAGCCTCGGGGGCAACTCTGGTAACTCTAAGTCAGAAGTTCAAACCCACCAGCCACTGATGCCCATAAGGATGTCTAGTCTGACTATGAGGCTGACTCGGTAGTAGTGGTTTTGGGTTTGGGTTTATCATGGGCCCAGCATGGTGGTGAGAGCGTGGGGCCATGTCACTCCACCAGGATAACACCCTCAATAACACGAATTGACAGAACGTTTGCAACAATAGATCAAGTACCATTATAGAGCAGGGCAGTGTTTTATTCTGTTGGATATAGGATTGCTATCCACAGCAAGGCAGATAGATTATATACTGCCATCTTTCTTTGAATGACCAGGAAATAAGGTGAAAAGTTTTTGATTTCCCTCATATTTTCTGACTCCACATATCAGATGTTATCAATTATATACATCTGTATGTGTTTTAAATAATTGATTTTTGATAGTTTAGAGTATGGCTGGGGTAGCTAGGCATTGTAGGGAGGTGGGCAGAGTGGTCCTATTATCAAATAGAGCTTATCACTTATGATAACTGGCAAGGGAAAGGATTTTAATGAGATTATTCAAAATTTATTACAGTGCAGTGGTTTTCAAACTTGTGTTTAGTTGTAGTGAGGTCACCAATACTATTCCTTATTACACTTCCTTGTTGACAATTCTTTTATTTTCTCCTCTGTTCTGTCAATGTAGAAAATTCCATTGATTGGGAGTGTTCATCTAAGGGGCAATTACTTGTCTCTGCCCATTTGAAGGGAAGAAGGGTGATGAACATTAAGGGCATATGGAAACAATTAGTTCAATGGATTAATGGACTATAGGAACATTAGGGTTGATGAGTCAGACACCAGAAGAGTTAGTGCCTGACTATTTTATCAGCTGATCACATTAGAAGATCCTGGATAGAGTGGGAGAAAATGTGGCAACCCCATGAAATCATGAAAAGAATAGGCTTACAGTTTAGGCAGAATTGATGCCATCTCAGATTATATACCTTTGGAATTTTCAAGGTATAGGAATAAACACTTTCTATGACTCAGCATGCAACCAAACAATTTACCCAATTTCCATCAAGTCAAGTCTGAGTGAAAGTAGCTTTATAAGACAGAGTACAATTGCATCCTGATATTTCATAGGCTTTAAATCTTTATGGGAAGAGATAAACTCTTCTTTTTCCCTTAGAACAGTTGAAGTTGAATGGTTACTCTTGTGATGAGCAATTTGATGTATAATTCAATGTGCTGCCAGGGTCCCTTAACAAATTAGACTATTTGTTTTCAATATTCATCCTACTTCTTTCCCTCAAGAAAGAAAGAGTTGTACCTTAGATGAATGCGTAAGAGCTTTTAAGACCACAGTCATTCCTCATCAAAGGATGTAGAACAACATTTCCCATAGAGGATGATACCACTCCCTGGTTGGTGCTGAAACCATCCAATCCCAAAAACCCAAGTTCTGCCAGGGAGTAGATGCTGACGCATGGCAATCCAACACAAGACAGAGTAGAACTGCTCCTGTGAGTTTCAGAGACTATAATTCTTTATAGGAGAAGAAAGTCTTGTCTTTCTCCCCCTGAGTTGCTGACCTCATAGTCAGCAGCCCAACATGTGTCTAGTATTCTACCAGGGCTTCCATAGTGATCATAAGGGATTGCAAAAGTAGATACCCACATTTTGTCCTGGATAGTGGCCTGGAGAAACACATTATTGATTGTCAGGGATGTGTGGAGTAATTGATTTAAGAGGCTGGTAGGCCAAATAAATGTATGAGTCTACGATTCTTTTTTTTTGTGTGTGTGGCATCACTGCCCTGGTGGGAGTAGCAAGCCCAGCCTTGCTCCTGGAGAGCTGCTGCTGGATTTGAACCATCAACCATTTGGGCTACAGTCCCACGCACAACCACTACACCAGTAGGGCTCAGCCAGAATCTATGATTCTTTATTTATTTATTCTTTTTGGTTTTTTTTTTGGGGGGGGGGCATCACTGCCCTCAGATGGTGGGAGCAGGAGGCCCAGCCTTTGCTCCGTGGAGCTGGAATCGAACCTCCATCCCAGTGGGCCGCAGTCCCGTGCACAACCACTATGCCACCGGGGCTCAGCCCACTACACCACTGGGGCTTTGCAGAATCTATGATTCTTAAATAGAACATTTAGGCATGTAGTAATGTATAGAACATTCTCTTTGTTGTGCTTAGGTGCCATCGAAGGCACAGCAGAAGAAAACACTGCACGGTCCTGTGTCATCCTCAGATTTGTTTCTATGCTTGGGCCCATTGTTGCAACACCTGGGTCAATTCTTCTTTTTTTTTTCTTTTGCATCACTGCCCTGATGGGAGTAGGAAGCTCAACTTTGCTCCTGGAAAGCTGCTGCTGAATTTGAACCGTCAACCCTGTGGGTCGCAGTCCTGCACACAACCACTGCACCACCAGGGCTCAGCTTGGGTCAATTTTTCTTGTTGAGGGCCTTCCTGTTTTTCACTGCCCCTCCACTTTATCAAGCACAATGTCTTTCTCCCAGGGCTGATCTCTTCTGAAAATATATCCAACAGATGTAAAAGATGAAGTCTTGCCATCCTTGCTTCTAAGGAACACTCTGGACATGCTTTTTCCAAGACAAATCTATATGCCCTTTTAGCAGTTCATGGAACTCTCAATATTCCTCCCCAGTACCCTGTTTCAAATGCATGGACTTTTGTCTAGTTGTCCTTGGTCAATGTTCAACTTTCACACTTATATGATGCAAAAGAAAATATCATGGCTTGGATCATGTGCATCTTCAAAGTAACATCTTGCTTTTTAATACTCTTAAGAGGTCTTGTAGGGCAGGGACATAATAGGGATTTATGCTTTGCCTACTAAAGAAATGAACAAAGGGCTCTGTGAGAACTGGCTAGGCAAACATCTTAACCTTGAAGCCAGCCCTCAAGATCAGAGGTAGATCCTATGGAGATAATAGCATCGTGTGTCATTTATCCTCTTCAGGTTTGTGAGTGACTACACAGGGAAGCCATTGGGGGAATTAAATTGTCCTCCCAGCATTTGTGTTTTTATTTTGTTAGAGCAAAGCTCTTTCTCTCTCTTTGACTCAATTTCTCTTCTCTCTCTCATACCCGCCTTTTTTTCTCCTCTCTCTCAGTTAGGTTGCTTATGAAGCTGCAAAGGGTGAAAAAGTTCCCTACAGTCTGAAGAAAGGCAGGCCATGAGGGGGTAAGTCCCTCTCTGATATAAAGAATAGAACAATAAATTGGATTGCTTGTAAGTCTGCCTGGCCATGGCCTGAAAACAGTGGATGTGCATCCAGGAGTTGAATCATTTGGTCACTATTAGCCTGAATCCCTTTCCCATCCAGAAAGAATGGGACATGGAATAGGGGTGCAGCTGACTCAGTAACTTCCAGAGAAGCCTTCAGACCCAAAGCTGTACACTACCATGATATGCATCCCTTGAGAGAAGAGGAGAGATCTTTGTCTTTTCATGTCTACTCAAACTGAAATTCTCTCCCAGATGTCTCAATGTTTGGTCATCAATTCCTGCCTGCAAGATACTTTACAGGACTTGTTGTTCCTGTAATTCAACCAGAAGGGGTATGATAATTGCTCTGTGAGTTCTATACCAAATTACCAGTAGCTTTGGTAGCCATTATAAGGAAGGTGCCTTTAGAAGTCTCTGAAGCTTTTTAGTTTATCTGGGACACTGCCAGGGATTGGATTTTCTAATCCAAGAAAATTATTTTCTATTGTTGCAGTCTTAAAGAAAGCTGAGAGGGTTGTTACAAATGTTAAGCTATACTAAAATTTTGAGACAATTAGCCCAGAGTTGGGCACAGAAGCATAGGCTATTGTTTTTCTGAAGCTCGGGCATGGTCTTCCACTCACCAACTATAAAGAGCATGATAACAGGGCATCAGTTATGGATATCTTGGGGAAACGAACACCCAATTAGGATTTTCTTAAGTGTTCAGCAGGCTGGAGGACTTCTCTCTAGATTTAACCTTCTCTGCTTACGGTGTTTTGAAGAAGTGAAGAGATTCCATTTACACCCAACATCAAAATGTGCTTTAATCACAGAACTGATGGTGGAGAAGGGCCCAGGATGTCAGGAGTGGTCTGGTTTGTATTCAGTGACTCCTGTCAGTGGCTGAAGAGGGCCCCATCTGGAGAGGGGGGACAGCCCCCTCCAGTGAGAAAGAAGGAGACTACCAGGAGATACTCTTAAGGAGCCTCAGGAGTTGTAATTTGTGGGAGAAGTTGGTCATTAGGACATGACAGCTCAGCAGGTTATTTGTCTTTTTAGGAGGCAAGGGGCTTTGTGGCCCAGCCCCGATCCAAACAGTTATCTTTAACAGTGATGGGGCACAATAGCTCAGGGCCTGACCACAGCCTTTTGAGGCATCTGCTAAAACACTGGGAAAGAAACCCTCCCGGGCACTATCTTTAGATAGCCCGAGGCAG
This sequence comes from Nesogale talazaci, assembly GCA_004026705.1. Lineage (NCBI taxonomy): Eukaryota > Metazoa > Chordata > Mammalia > Afrosoricida > Tenrecidae > Nesogale > Nesogale talazaci. The sequence goes on along the minus strand of PVJH01018577.1, from coordinate 139 downwards.
AATAAAAATGATTTTCTTTTGTAATACCACACGACCTTTATATCAACTTAGAGATTCTGAGGCCTGACTGGCCAATAGATCTCTGAATTACAGTATTATCTTTCAATTACATTTGTTTCATCAAAATGTGGGGAGATGA